>JAHDVE020004273.1:0-121698 GCA_022606495.2 Halesus radiatus
TTACAGTTTTCATAAAAAGGGAAAAACCTAAGGGGTTTTACTAAATTAATCTATTACTCAAGATTGGTCAGGTAAAACTAGAATTATACACTCTGCTGTCGCCACTGAATAGATAACCTCTAGAAGTTTTGAAATGGCGATATCATTTTTGCGATATCATTTTTCTTTCACCGATTTGAAAGAAAAATGATATCGCCAATTTAAAGAAGACATTTCGACACCCAGAGGTCACAGAAAGTCAAATTAACTATTTGATTACACATTCAAGAAAGAACTTCGATATTTGAAAAAAAACATTCAATTTCACCATGAAGTAAGTTATAAATGAGCTTACTTCAGGCAAACAGACACGCCATACTTCTATCGGTATACTCCTTCAGTGGCTGTCGTATTTCAACTCCTTTCCTAGTGAATCACTTGAATTTGAAATGTTTTTTTTTTACTTTATTTTTTTTTTAATAATTGGTCCAACTACCAAATTCGAAAAGCGTACAATAATAATATATAACGTTAAAATATTATATATATATATATATGTATATATATATATCATTTTACGTCTATTCACACTATTATAGGTTAATTATTTAGGTGTTGAAAAAATTTGAAAGGTCTATTTGAATAATTAACAATTGACAAGCACGATTTTACAAGGTGCATTTGTATTAAAATTATTGATTTTACGCGGCTGTCGCATTTGTGATCCGTCGGTGGCTATCCATGTCGCGCTTATGCAGTGGCGTGCACAGAGTTTTTAATGAGGGTAGGCAGTAGGAAAACAGCGTAATAATTGATACTAAAAGAATTACAACAGACTTGGAAAGTTTTCGCTGAGTACGGATAAGTTGCTGGCTTTAGCCGATGTTGATTGGAATTACCTGTCACATTGAATATCCAAATATTTATTTATGCATATTATGACCTGATACATATTTCTTCTTTTTTTTGACCTCACAATTCCATAAAAGAAACCTAAAATAATATTATGATCATTATTTCATTAGTAAAGTCGCACTAATTAATAGAGGTACCAACAGATGGCACTGAATGTTACATTTGTGATTTGTACCGGTAGACATGGCCTTTTTCGACACTAACACAAACGATTCTTCCTTAGCACACATGTGCATTTTTTGTGTAGAATACGATCAACACAATTCCATAAACGAAACCTAAAATAATATTATGATCATTATTTCATTAGTAAAGTCGCACTAATTAATAGAGGTAGCAACAGATGGCACTGAACGTTATATTTGTGATTTGTACCGGTAGACACGGCCTTTTTCGACACTAACACAAACGATTCTTCCTTAGCACACATGTGCATTTTTTGTGTAGAATACGATCAACACAATTCCATAAAAGAAACCTAAAATAATATTATGATCATTATTTCATTAGTAAAGTCGCACTAATTAATAGAGGTACCAACAGATGGCACTGAACGTTACATTTGTGATTTGTACCGGTAGACACGGCCTTTTTCGACACTAACACAAACGATTCTTCCTTTGCACACATGTGCATTTTTTGTGTAGAATACGATCGACATTTGAATTGATGACATGTGCGTTATTTTGCATATTTAGTTCTAGCTTTCAACACAATATAGTATGGCGACCGGTGGGGTGTGCGCAGAGCTGTGATTCGTAACTGGAACTTTGCGCGTATTTTTGAAAGTGTAGATTGATTTTTTGCAATAATTTTATAAATTTTAAGATTATTTATGCGAGTAAGGTAGGGTAGACAGCGATTATGTGCCTATATGGAATGTACGCCTCTGCGTATACGTGATCCATAACGTTTCCATTGTATGAAAATGAGACATTTGGTGGGATAGATTGTAGTGTTGTAAAAGTTAAATTGAAATCTCAGGTTTAATTAAAGTTATTTTAGAATACGGTAGACGAGGTTTATTACAATGTGTTATGTGATAATTAAAATTCTAACTGTTCCTAGTTAGTGGGACTATGGCATCCACACTTTGGGGAACGTTGTGAGGTGAAATGAATCGGAGAAAGATAGAGAAAGCTTTAGAGAATTTGGATATTCAGATTTGATTACTTAATGTAATTAAAACCATTTCAAGCCATTTTACAACCTCCGTGGCAGAGTAGTAATCTTCTCTGTTCTGGAACCAGGGTTTGCAAGTTGAAAACCAGAAGCGGGAAATTAAAAATAATAATAATAATTACGTATAACCTAACATTGAAAATCTCCTACTACCATCACAGGTAGTGGAAAATGTTGCTTGTGTCGTGATGGAGGACTTGGCCAGATGAGGAATTGAACTCACGACGCCTAGGTGGGATCAGACACGATGTCACCTCAGCCACAGACTGGTCAAATAAAAGTTGATTTAACATACACGAGCTAAATTAATCATTAACTCGTAAGTAGGTCTAATGTTATGATGTTTGAAAGAGAGAGTATGAAAACACTGTGAAATATAGTTGTTAATAATGAATACTTGGAGCAAGTGGATGAGTTTGTTTATTTGGGAAGTATGTTTACGAGAGATGAAAAGGCTTACTGAGAGATGAAAGAAAGGTGGATGCATGAAACTCCATTAATGGAAGACTGAACGCAATTAGCACTAATAATTGTCCAAAGAAGTGAAGCTGGCAATTCACAATGGAGTGCTGATACTAACCCTGATGTACGGGAGTGTGGCATGAAACTAGCAGAGGAAAGATGAAGGTTGACTCAATGCTGGAGAATTATATAATATTCTCGGGTTATGAATAACCTAACATCTGAAAATTTCCTACTACCATTACACTAAGTGGAAGATGTTTCTTGTGTAGTGGTGGAGGACCAAATTTAGAATTAAACTCACAACACCTGGGTGGGAGCCAGACGCGATGTCAACTCAGCCGCTGACCGGTCAATCTCAATGCCCAAACCATCTCTGAGGCGCACATGTGGTAAAACCTTGTATGACCATGTCGAAAATGAGGAAAATCGGAACAAATGCAAGGCTGATGTAATGTAATGGTTAAGATTAAGAAAGGGACACATATATAGTTTGGATATGTAGAGTGGATGAACGAAGAAAGAGTGTAGTAAGAATATATGACGCGGAAGTTAATGATAGAAGTCAGGGACGCCCGAGAAGAACATGGCACGATCAAGCGAATCAAACACTTGAGCCGGGTCATGTCACGAGTCAGAATAATAAAAAAGCACGTATGAGAGGATATATTAATGTGAATGAAGCGAGGAGTGTGTGCTGAAACAGAGTTATGTGGCAGTCTATCCTATTTGCCTACCCTTGCTGGTAAACGACGTGATGGTTAGTTAATTCAAATTAAATTTAAAGAATTCACACATAAATTATATTTGCATCTCGATCCAGAGTAAACGCTGCTTTAACCCTTCCTGGCCGGTGCTGTCAACTGATTTGACATGTATTTAATTATTTAAATATCTCTGTAAACATACTAATCACAGAGTTCATATTTTAGATGTTCCTCAGCGATAAATTTAAGTATTGGATAAAATAATTAAAATATACAAGTATTTATCGAACGCAACAAAAACAAATGTTTTGACGATAAATCAGGAAAAAAAAAAGTTAATATATATGTATGTGTGCATACATTGATAACTTGCCGAGTGGTGCGGTAGTGAGCGAGAAGGGTACAGGGTTTCGCTCACCGTGCCATCATGCGCGGTCGACAGTACTAGCCAACGTTCTGCCGGTTGTAATGAACGTATCATGCATTTTATGCCGTTTTTTTCCTCTATTTTATTTATTACATATGTACTACAAACAAAATAATTTACATAAATAATAAATGCAAATTAATCATTTTTATACAACTTAAAAAATACAAAAGTATAAATGCGTACCCTGTGTACCGAGTACACAGCGCCGCAGCTTGAGGGATTTTCTAGCACCGTAAGGGAAAGGTTAACTGCGTTTAGTGACCGGATCTGAATAGCCACATACTTCACGATCTTTGTCTTTCCTTTCTCTATCCCCTCTTCTACTTTATTCAGCCTCACAACCTTCCCAAAATGGGGATGAAATAGTTTTGCTGGAGATACTGAAGTCGTTGTCAAATCTACATTGGAGTGTTTGAAATTATTAATTAAAATCATCATATCGATGATTTATAAAAAATTCTACTTTCATTAAAGCAATCAATTCAAACTTCTTGCTTAACATTTGTGATTGATGGGGCAAGTGATGTTCCAATATTACTAAACCCACCGTTAAATCAATAACTGTTTATAAAAACAGAAAGAGTTTGTTAAAATAGGGATTATTTATTAATTCCTAATAATGACAATATTATTACACAATACGATAAACATAATGTTTTAAAAATAAAATAATTTTTATAAATTAAAAAAATTATACGGGCTTAGCATTTATCAAAATCAAATCAGAAAACTGACTTTTTTCTGACCATCCTATGCATGTTTTTACAAAATATTTTTAAATGTTGAATATCCTCAAAAAATACTTTGGAGGTTTTTCTTTAAAATGCCGAGAAGAGATCTTAACTTTAATGTTTTTTTAAATGCGGCATACAAAACATTTTTTAACCGCCCTACTCATACGAACGTACATGATACGGCCGCTATATTATCGCCCGAACGCAACAAGCCGTATCCCGAACGTTTAGGTACAAATAAGCTATACCCAAAACCCACAAAACATTTGTATACGTCAAGTTTGTTCCTGTGTCATCTCGTTTAGTATTTCGAGGTCGGCCGAAGCTAACGGATGTGTTGGGGTATTTTCGACACTCCAATACAAGTTACGTCACTAGTCACGCGTATTGTTATTGCGAAATCTAATGAAAAAAACCCGATGTTTTTTAACTACTTTTTGAATAATAATCCAAAGGACAGGCGGTTAGGTTTATAAAAAAAAAGCGTACCAGGAAAGGATTGCAGGTATTTTTTTCCACTTTCACAGTTTGTAAAATATGCTTAGGACGGTCCAAAAGGTCATTATTAATTTTGATAAATGCTAAAAGCCTATGTAAATTTTTAAAATATGTAATAAATATTTTTCTCTTTTAAAACATTATGTTTATTGTATTGTGTAATAATATTACCATAATTTCATAATCGCTTTCCAAAGTCCCTCTCCCCTTTAACGTGAACAAAAATCAATCCATACAAATGCACATCGAAGAATCGCACAAAAAACTTCTTTTAAAACTTTAAAAGTAAGCAAAAATACGTTCAGGAATATATTTTAAAATCACTTGGTTAATTAATTGTCCATAAATTTAAACACCGCATTGAACACTTTTGCGCGTCAAAACAAACGAAACGTCGTCATTTAAACTTGCGCACGCGGCCCGTGTTAGACGCTCGCGCGGTGCGGAGGCTGCGCAAACGTCAGCGTATCGTTTATAAAACAAAATTCGTTCTCGTCATCGTTTGTGAGGTAATATCCGCAACTGTCATCGTTGGACACTTGATCACAGTTGTTTTTGAAATTGGAGCGTTCGTTTTTCACTCGAGTGTTTGTCGCTGCGGCGTTCCACGAGTAATCGGCGGTTTTCTTGTTGCCTTTGTACACGCAAACGTCGTCATTGTTGTTTTTCTTCTTGTTTTTCTTCCGTTTCGAAAAGACTGTCGATGGGTCGAGGAAAGCATCTTCACCAAGCCGGAAATCGGTTTCGTCGTACAAGTAATTCTCCCCTCTTCGTCTCTGTAACTCTTTGTTTTCTCGTATGTTTCTATCTACATTGCGCATGATTTTCCGTTTGGAGTAGCTGTTGGATTTGTCATCTTTCGAGGAGTCATCCATGAGGGGGTCGTGGCTCCTTTTTTCATTCTCCGAGCGGCCATCGATGGAGTAGAAGGAACTTCTTCGACTTCCGAAGAGTTGGATGCTCGTACATCTTCCATCTAAGTCCATACTCGATCTGTGGCTGTATCTGAAAATATATCATACTCGTTACATTAAATCAAGTAAAATAAATTACCAAGGACGAGTTGTTTAATTCTAAAAATTCGCCAAAATTTCGAAGTTTATATTAAAGTTCCGTTTCAGAGTGCTTGAATAATAACAGAACTTAAATAGAGCATACACAGAACATGAATATTAACTTCGAAATTTTGATGAATCCTTCAAGTTTCTCGAAACAACCCGCACTCAGTGAATTCATAAATGATTAAGTGAATTCATAGTGATCATGTGACGCTATTAATGCAGTAGTCTATCTAGTCTGAGTTAAACATTCCCAGGTTACAAATATCCCGACAATATTTGAAAAACTCCTATAATCATCATTATAACTGGATAATAGAGCTTGTGCAATTATGGGGGACTTAACTAGGAGAGGAATTGTGCCCATGATGCCTGGGTGGGAACCTTGACGCATTTGTCAACTCAGCTACACAATCCAGTCTGACTAATTTGCTTACATTATTAATGCAGCGTAAATACAAAATTATAAAAATAAAATTGAAACATTACCTAAAAGTGTCATAATTAAACGCATTCTTGCTGCTATTCATCAGCTCGAGTCTTCTTTTCCTCACAAGCTCCCTAAAGTCCTCTTCCTCGATGTGAAACTCCGGGTTCTTGGCGTTCATGTACAGATATCCCGAGGCGGAGTTCAGCCTCAGCGTCCCGGACTGGCTGAGACAGCCGGACTTCTCGATGTAGCGAGGCATCTTGTTCAGAAGACCCTTATTCGGCTTGTTAGATTTTGCGGTTTTGGCGGCGGGCGCCACGGGAGAGAGAGGATCGCGGTACTGAAGGATCCTGGAATTATTGTGTTTTTATTGTAATTATTCAGTGATTGGCTGAAATTTTTAATTTAGCACACAGACGACAATCATAAAATCAGGGGTATAATAAAATATGGTAAAGTTTACAATATTTTTGAACAAGTAACCTAAATTAACAGCAAAACAAACAAAGCTATTGTATTGACTATTTCAGCCTTACCGAAATCATCCTTTTCTGTATTTCTCACAAGTAAGAAGAAATTTATATTTTTTTACGTGTTTGAATAGAAAAAAGCAACGGTTAGAAGATAACGTTAACTAAAAAAAACTAAGTTAATCGGGGCCGATCAAATCACTTTGATCGGATCACAAATCACCAACGATCGATCGAATCACTTTTTCAAGAAAGATACAATCATTTGATCGATCAGCTGTCAACTCAGCTCATGTGATGGGGGTGACGAGCGACCATAGATGTATAAATTTTATAGACTGGGAGTTTTGAGTCTCGTTCTCACGATAGAAAAATAGAGGTAGTTGATAACTAAAATAGGCTGTAATTGCAGTTCCAGACCGCATGAAGTATTGTATGAAGAATGAGCTAATGATGAATGTAAGTAAGTCTAAAGTCATGGTGTTTGAAAGAGAGAGTAGAAAAACGTCGTGCAATATAGTTGTGAATGATGAATACTTGGAGCAGGTCGACGAGTTTATATATTTGAGAAGTATGTTTACGAGAGATGGAAAAACTGATATTGAAAGAAGTGTGAATGTAGGAAACTGCATTAACAACTGAAAGCGGTTAGCGCTAATAATTTTTTTTCCAAAGAAGGGAAGCTAGCAGTCCACAATGGAGTGCTGATATCAACCCTGATGTATGCCAGTGAGGCATGGAACTCACAAAGGAAGGATGAAAGTTAACTGACTGCTGTACATGTAAGATCTCTGAGGCGAATGTGAGCATAATGAGTAAGGGACACTTAGATAGGTTTGGGCATGGTTTGGGCATGTGAGCGAATGAACGAAGAAAGGAGTGGAAGGAGAATATATGACGAAAATGTGAATGGAAGAAGAATCCGGGGACGCCCGAGGGCACGTTCAAGTGAATCAAATACGGTCAAATTAAGTCGGGCCATGCCAAGAAGGGAATGTATGAGACGATGTGTGAATGTGAATGAAGCAAAGAGTGTATGCCAAGATCGAGTTCTCTGGTGATCCGTCCTCTGCCTAACCGTGCGGAGAAACGGTGTAATGATTAGTTAATTAAGTTGGTTAGTGACTGATTCCATATCTGTACTTATCACAATGCTGTTGCAATTAAATGCTTTTGCCATTGAAAATTATCCCCATTAAATTATGTGAGATATTATGTATTGTGATATTGCATTACCCACTGCTTTTTCAAGAGATAAATTAAAAAAATAAATTTAAAAAAAACTTTGTTAATGATACATTACCTGTTCACAACACGAGGGGTGAAAATTATGACGATAAACGAAAACTGTTTACCGATTTGGTAAAAATGAAATGAGAACATTCAGATGTAGCACGACGAATTAGTATTTTGAGGGTGGTTTTACTTTTTCAAAACAGACGGCTTCTGCATTCCAGAGGTGGAGTGGCGCCGCTCCGATCTCGATCCGGCGGGTTCAATTCCCATCGAATACAAAAATATGTTGTTTGTATCTTTTTTTCTGTTGAAAAAATTTGTGTTCAATTTTGGTTGTGGAGTTTTGGAGTAGGCCGAATCAGTTGTATTACATAAATTTTTTTTTTTTTTAAATTGTCATTAAAACAAATAATATATGCATTAAAATCACAATTTTTCAAACAATAAATGTGCAATTTTTTTCCCTTATTTATTTTAATTCCTTTTAATAACTCTTTTGAACCCCGGGCTACTCTCATTGTTAGAAACAAGTCTTCTGAAGATTTAGTATTTTCAGATAACATAATAACACTAGATTTACAGTGAAATTTAGTTATATTTCACCTCAATTACATATAAACATAATCTAACCTAACTTATTAGATTCAGATTAGGCGAGGTTAGTTTAGGTTGAGTATCCTACCGTCGTAACGATTCCTCGAGACTCAAGGAAGTTAATGTGTTTTTACTTACTACGGCAGAATGTTAGATTAGGGTGGCGGCTTAGGTTAGGTTAGGTTAATAAGTTTGAATAAACTTGAACAGTCTACAGAATTTGAAGGGTTCAATAATTTCAATATTTACGATAGATTGAGATGAAATTACTAATATATAGGAATATTAAATTAGGTTACGTTTAATATAGGTATACATTTAGGAAGAAACATTTCCCGACCTACGGGGTTCAAATATTTAAATGATAAAAATTTTGATGACAAAGAAAATCATTAGATAGAAGAATAATTAAAAAGATTATAAAGTACAAATAGGAAAAAAAAATACAATATCCCGGTTTACTTGCAATAAATAATAAAATTGGAATTATAATCATTATAACATTAAAAAAAAATACTATTATATTTAATATGCCAGTTTAAAATACACTTTTGTTTAGGTAGTGAATATGATATAGATTGGGACACATACTTTTGCTGCCCAAAGCAGTTACAGTGGCAGCTGCACACGCTGGGAGCGTATTCTTCTTCAGGGAACTGCATCAACGGTGTACCTGAAATATAAATAAATATATTAAATTATACGTAATTATAAAATTACACGTTCTAAATAAATTAACATTACCTAAATAAATACCTAAATATTTATGAATCATTATTCCCTACGATTTGTACAAGAACTTATCCTGAGAATGGCAGTAAATAGAATACTTGTTATAAAGGGTGCGTCAGGACGTAGCTGGCAGACTTTAACCTGTTCTTGATAGCCGGAATTTTCGACCGAGAAAACACTAAAAACTAAAGTGTTTTCTGCATTTGTCGCACCGTGTGCCAGCTAATTTCGTAATTTCGTAGTGTAATTACTAACATAAGTATATTTTTTTGCAAAATAATGCTTTTGTAATTCGTACCATCTTCTCAGATAATATGTTTATGTATTTATAAAAATTGTGTCTGTATCGGACGTGTTCACCTCCTGCACAAATGGCGATGTGACGTGGTTGCAATGTTCGACGGCCATTTGCCTGAATTATGTTTCTTTGTAAGGGGGTCGGTCAGGCCATATGAAAAATAAATCATATGAGCTGTTCTAACGACACGACTCCCAGCTTCATTCTGTTCAAATGTATGAGAGGTGTTGGTGCGTGTCGCCGGATGTTCACTCGCGTGTTAGGCCACCAGTGGGAATGAGATTGTGCACCCAAACTTTGTACCTGGGTGACCCAAACGTCGTTTCAGGGGGGTATAAATACCCCCGTAATTCAATGCGGAGGCAGATGGTCAGCAACCTCCGATCTGACCACACTACTGCCGCGACCACTCCGCTCTCGCGTCGACTTCTGCCTCTACGAGCCTTCTCTGATTTCTGACCCTCGCCCCACCTGGACCTCCCGGACTACCACCTCTCACTGGACCAGACTAAGCAGCGTCACACACACAAGCCCCCCCGAGCTCTACACAAATTGAGTTTTTTGCGCAAAATTATATTTGTGCAAATCGCAAAATTGGAAAAGTCAGAAATCAAGTTTTGTGCAAATTGCACAAAAGCCGGAGTGACTTTCCCCCTTACGAAGGGTTTGACACGAGTTGTTTTCTCCCACCCACCTCCCCGCAGAACAGAATCAGCTACCCCCTACAGTTCGCTTGTGCGTCACATCTATCTAACACAGTATATATATCATTAGTAGTTTCCTCAGAATAGCTTCATATATTTAGAGAAATGATTTTTTTATGTCTCATGTTACAACAAAAAAAACAGATAT
The DNA here is from genome assembly GCA_022606495.2 of Halesus radiatus. NCBI lineage: Eukaryota > Metazoa > Arthropoda > Insecta > Trichoptera > Limnephilidae > Halesus > Halesus radiatus. The sequence goes on from JAHDVE020004273.1 coordinate 10,578, forward strand.
TTGTTTTACTACATTTTCCAAAAAGTTTAATAATTTCTCTTCACAATAAAAATAAAATAAGATGAGTTTTTCCTGTAAATAAATACAGTAATATGACTTTACTGAAACTGGAAATATTCTTCGCAGTGATTGGATATTTCAGTTAGCACTCGTGTGTGACAAATGAAAATATTTTAAGCATAGTATGATTCAATCGAACAAAATATATTTGAGTATTGTACAAACATATTTAAGGCTCAAAATCCCTTGTGAGTACGACCATTCCGAATCAGCTCCATAGTGTGCGTTGTAATCCAACGGAATATTGTGGCTGCTCCATAATTCACATTGACGTTACACAGGTTAACCAGCTATTCTTGAACTTATTTGAAGTAAAAAATGTAGATGGCATTTTGGTTTCAGGTGACATTTTTTTTCAATCAAAACAAAAAATCTTTATTTCTTTTATCTTTTTCTTATTTCCTTCACATGTCACCACTGACGAGAACCTAATGCCAGCACACTTATACCATGTGATATGCACCGTCCGTTACTGTCCAATGCTGTGGAAACAGGATGATGCATATTTTTTCTGACCTAAATTGACAGAGAAATGACTTACCTTGTAATATATCCCTAGGATCGGCAGGTAATCTCGTTCCTTTAGAAACTCCCCGCAGTATTTCTCCATCCGCCGTAATAACATCACCTTCTAACCGCACAGCGCCACGTAATGCCTGTTTAAGTAGACGGTAAAAACACCTTTATAATTTCTTTAATAGATTTGTAGTCACTTTGTGGCGTCATTATCAATAAATTAATAAGAATAACTTTGTTCACATCGCTTTTTTTTCACAGGATAAGCAGTATACTGATACGGAAAGCTTTGCTTTCGAAACATGTTGATATTTATATATTAAAAAAAGTGGTGTAAACAAAGTGATTCTTATTCATTTATTTACATTTATAATTGTTATATGATACCGCAAAATACTGGAATATACTTGTGAACTGTGAATTCTTGCAGGGCATTATACACCATCAGATAAATATCAGATTGAACTCTGTTTCTGTGTAGGTATAGGTGATCATGCGGAGGGTGAGAAATTTGACAATATCCTCTCCCACACGTGTGCTTCCGACTGCGCTCCTGGCTCCTCGATCTTCGCTCCAAAACACCCGCCGATAGGCCACAGCAGCCAAAAAGTTACGATAAATTGGGTAAAAAATATTTCCATGAGCGGACTAATGCGTTGATCAAACTGATCTTTGTGTGGAAGTGTACATGTAAAGGGATTTCTTATAGATCGGAGTGGAGTGTAGCCTGATGCGTTAAAAAGTTTTGCTAGTTTTGACCATAGATATAATAAGATAGTAACCGATAGGGGCATTTACCAATTAAGACATCATAACTACCCAGAAGATTGTAAGAATTACTTACGTATGAACAGTGAAAATTTGGATGTAGTGAAACCCGCTTAAGAAGTTTTAATGGCTAAGAAATTTGTTTTTTTCGGTCCCTTGAAGACCGAATTTGACAAATGGCCCAATTTATCCCGCATATAAGGTTTTCCAACATAAGATGTTTTATTTGTCCCTTGGAAATCTTCTTAAGAGAGTTTCACTGTAGTTTACTTGAAATTTTTCATTAAAAAATTGATTAATACCGTTATGAGAAGATGCATATCAGCACAAGAACATCTAAAAGCCACCTTAAGACATTTTGAATCCTGGCTTTCAAGGACAAACGATGCTTAGATAAAGTTGATGACATCAAAATCAAGGTAAATGGAATAATCTCACCTGTATAGCCTGCTGCTCATCTCTTCGCTCATCTTCCGTATTCATGGTGACGAATCGGAGAACTAGCAAGTTGAGACAGGCGGCCACTATGGCCAGGCCGAAGAGGATGAAGATGAGGGCAAACATCACATAGGAGGGCTTGGAGTTGAGGGCGTTGTCCTTCTGCAGGGCTACCATATCTCCGAAACCTGGAAGGGATCAATACGGGAGATGTAGTAAATAACAATATTGCTTTATAAACAGAAGTCAAGCATTTTGTATATCAGCAGATAGATTGCAATTTTAAGAACATTTACCGCACAAGTCCCAACTGCAAAATGTTGTGAGGCTGAAGGGATTGGGGAAGGGAAGAAGGTAGGGAAGAAGATGGGGAAGAGGAAGGTTGGGAAGAATCTGGTTATTCAGATCTGGACACCAAGCATGGTTAAAACCATTTCAAGCAACACGTCGATATTGAATGGTGAACTTTCACCAGAGTGATCCTGAGAGAATTATTCATAGAATTTAAGTATTACAGTTTGAGGATTTTTGTCTTTTGAAACCTTATACATTTTCCCTTCTACTAGTATAGAATTTACAGATAAATTTACATTTAAGACATTTGTGGTATTGCTTGAGTTAGCAACCTGCTTTTTGACAATTGACATTTATGACAATTTTTTAGTGCTGACCCTTAAAGTGAAACAAAAAACAAACACTTAGATAATTTTCATTTAATTTCATCATTATTCTATTAATTTTTAATGATATATTTACGAGACTAAATAGTGAATATATAAATAGGTACACTTAACATAATCAATTTGTATAGTATTGTAATTATTTCAATTTGTATAGTAATGTAATTATTTCAATTTGTATAGTATTGTAATTAATTCAATTTGCATAGTGCTGCAATTAATTCAATCTGTACAGTATTGTTATTCATTCAATTTGTATAGTATTGTAATTAATTCAATTTGTATAGTATTGTCATTAATTCAATTTGTATAGTATTGTGATTAATTGAATTTGTATAGTATTGTAATTAATTGAATTTGTGTAGTATTATAATTAATTAAATTTAATAAAAAAATTTAAAGTCTCTCCATTCCCTTAAGATTCTCTTCACTGCCTTAGTAAGAAATAATTTAGAATACAATTTAACAATTTGGCCCCCATAATATAAAGCAGAAGAAATTAAAAATTGAGAGTTCAACAAAAATTTTTAAGGTTCATTAATTTCAAACTGTTCATAACCATTTAACAAATAAATTATGTTAATTTGATGAAATTACTTAATTTAACCGATTTATTTTGCATAAGAAAAAAGAGTGACTTGGTACTTTGTACATGTTTTACTTTTTCTTTTAACTGTACACATACTTTTAAAAAAATTTTATCTTCTCTTTTTTTTGTATTTTAAAAACACGATTTTGTAATTTTTTTATGTAGAAGCTTTATGGGTTTAAAAAAATAAAATAAATGCTTTTGAAAAATTTTTGCCATTTTCAGCACGCAACATGAAATTTAAAAAAAACGATATTTTAATGCCATTTGATTTCACTCTCTCAAAGTATTTCCATCCTCAAAACGGGGAAAATTTGTGATATTTTTTTGGACAATATGTAACACCACGTATGAGATTTCTGAGGACAATATGTGTCATGGTTTTATCGCTTTCCTAAACCATTTGCTTCATGTCGCTCACGCGGTATTGAATGCCGAAAGACGATACATTATATTATGCAATAAAAAGCAAAATAATGGAATGGAAATAAGCAAATTAGAAACATTTAATTCAGTTACATGAAGCAATCTGTATTTTTTTACAAATTATAAATAATTTAAGTCAAGCCAACCACATTATTTCGTTGAATGCCAACACACACTATGGAGGTGATTGAGAATGGTCACGTTGTCAAGAGATTTTGAGCCTTAATGTATGGTAACATTATTTTGTTAAAACCGAGTAAGTTATTACGAAAATAGACTCAGTCGATGCTTTACTCGGAAATTTACTCTTTGCACACTACGGGAGTATTAGATCGCGGGAGCTCGGTGTTCCAAAGGTATAAGAGAATAAAATATAATTAACTTACCGATGGTGGTCAAAGTGATGAAACAGTAATAGACACTGTCGAAGTAGCTCCAGCCCTCAAATTTAGAAAAGGCCGCCGCTCCTCCGGCTATGATGAGCGACGAGAGTGTCGTCACAACGCAGATCAGGTCCAGCTCTGACGCCCCAGTCTGCCGACAGTTCATGGCGCGTTTCACAGACTTTATTATCACGCTGGAATCAGAAAATTGGAATATAATTGTATACATCTGCAAAACCCGCACAAATCACAAGTGCGCCATAGAATTTGACAGCCACTTCTGGTCTGGAGCTCCAAAATGCCCGAAAAAACGTTTGACTCTGCACAGAAACGGGCGGTCCATTTGATAGAAGAAGTTGAAGTCGTGAAAAACAAACATAGACTTGGCCGACCTGATTGAGAGTTGCCTCTGAGTAAGATTGTCCCTCACGCAGAGATTAGTCAAGTGTGATGGTGCCAGCCCGTTCAGTGCCTTATATATCATAATTATTGTATATTATGTGCTAACGAGCTGTTCCAGTTTGCTGAGGACAGGGAGAATCCATAATGGTTGTCAACATTATCCAAAAGGTAGGTCACCCCATAAAAAGAAAAGGATCATCATACATACCTGCTGAGCATGTTGACCCTTTCTCCGATGCTCTGAAACATGACGAGGCCAAGCGGGATGCCCACGATGGCGTAGAACATAGTGAACAGCTTGCCTCCGATGGTGCAGGGGGTGGAGTGACCATAGCCTACAAAACATAAACCAGACATTAGATAGACAATGATGACGGTAACCTCGAATGATATAGGAGTTGGTTAATTTGTTCACGCTGAAGGGATAAGATTTCTTCATCTTCTACTTTATTTTTATTTTAGTGCCACACAAGAGTTGCAGCTACTCCCAACCGTTTGGAGCCAGTGAGACTATGGCATCCCCAAATAGGGTATGTTGTGAGACTGAAAGGAGGTGGGTTTATGTTTGGTTTGTTCCCGCGTGTGGGGGGTGAAGTGGTTGTCTATGTCTACCGAATCCTGCTGACCGCGAACAAACGGAAAGGACCGCTGGCTGCGCCGCGGCCCAGAAAATTTCTTGCCGGTGGCTCATGCCGACTTCCAATGCTCTTTGAGTTCTTTTAGTAATAAAAAGGTCAATTTACAGTATACTGATTATGGTATAACTGATAAAATGTTACACCATTGCTTTTTTTCCAAAGCGATTTGTGCAGTCATGTGGGCATTTTGCAGTAATTTTTGGAGATCCAATCCAGGCGAGTGCTTGTAATCGACTAAAGCCTGTTTTATCTCAGTGCAGCCAATTGGCCTCATTTATGTTACCATATTTCGAACACTGATGTTTTCTCCATTTATATACCTCAATGGCCACTAAACCAAAACCGAATATACCAGGCCTGATAATCTTTCACAACATGTACCTAAATGCATAACCTCAAAATACATGCTAACGTTCTCGAAGTTTTAAGTATGCCATCTTTCAAAATCATAACCAAAATGATTAATTCATCGCTAACATAACTTCTTTGCTGGTAGATAATATCGTAATTAAACATCTAATGGGTATCAAATAACGTTTTCAAAATTTACTGACAAACTACACTTGCAACAGCTTAACCGTTAGGTAGTGGGCACAAATTCCAATAAACAAAATTTATTTGCCCGCATGGTGGACCAATCTTAGGATAAATTCTCCAATTCCCCGTATTTCTGCACAATACAAAGCACAATTTCACAATATCGGACCGAAGTAATACGTACAACCACAAATTGATGCACGAGTATAAAATGTATCGAGAGCATCTCCTATTCCGATCCTATCTTCCTCTTCCTCTCCCCCCTTCCTTTGTTTTTTTTTAATAAAACATCTTTACTTAACTACTTTTAGCATAAGAAACATTGTTGGCTTACCGTTTGTAAAACTTCCTTTTATATAAATCTGTATTAAAAGCTGTTTGTTTCTTACAAATAAAAACCTCACTGTATTTAATAATAATATATGACTACATATTATAACCTTAAAATAACATGCAGGTACCTAAATATAATTAAAAAAAAAGTCACAAAACAATTTTAAAGAAATGACAATTCACACAAACATACATACAAAATCTTCAAATGAAATGTTACTAGCAAAATATCGAGATATCCATCTGTATTTTTACTAATACTTAAATAATATAACCTCTCGGAGTTTAGAATGATTGTCTCAGTTTGTGTTTTTGTATAATTTCTGACGTTTCTCGAAGTTCAAAATCGATTCTCTCGTATCTTGGACTTGAAAATCGATTCGAATGAATAAACGATTATCTGACAATCGAATGAATATCTCGCTCGAAGTCCGAGATATGAGAGAATTGATTATCTTTGATAATGTCTCGAAATGTTTCGATTGTTAAAATGATCGATTATATGGTCAATCATTAATCGCTAGTCACCTACTATGCCAAAAGCCCGAAATGTCAGATAAAGGTGATTTAAAATCTAAAAATTATTGTAAACTACAAGTGTAAATTAAGTAATAATAAAAACTACACGTGTTAAGCACCTATAATTTTTAATAATACTGTGATAATTAAACCACAAACTCCCATAAAAATATATTGTTATTGACACGGAATCGGAACTGCAGCAAAATGTCTTAAGCAAAACCCTAACGATAATGACCATGTCTTATCCTTAGAATAGAGCCCCAGGTTTAGAATTAGAGAAGACCTATTATAATGACCTTATAAAGTTTTGTTATGAACATAAAAAGCAATGAAGAATGCGCTCACTTCAACGAGCCCAATGTCTGTAAGAGATTGTTGGGTTATTGATTTAACGACCATACAACTGATATATAGTATAAAAGGACTATAAAAGAGTGTGAACGGTTATCCAATGTCTCTTCTTTATCACCTGTTAATCAAGATAAAATATGTTACAGTCTATTAACTATTATTCCGCCATCCCAATTTACAGTATAAACAAAGTTATAAATACCACTCACCTATGATGTCTGGCGGACAAAAACCTTCGAAGAGCCGTCTAAAACAAAATTGATACAACACCGACAGCTCCGCTGGACAGGACATGGTGCAAGAATGAAAGATAACTGACCACCAAAAGGACTTGTTTATAATAAGGTGGCTCCTTTATGGGTCGGTATAAAATCAACACAAATCAGGTGCTGTAAGAATGGATGATATCGAGAGCGCTCCATTCCATATCGGTACACGTACACGGGGCGGTGCGGCATGGGAGCGATGTTGCGTACTTCCAGTATACATGCAAGTGGTACGTGGTTTTAGTAGCTTCTCGACATAATCGCGTCACTGCCGAGATTACTATGGAACTTTTAATTACTGTTATGAAGTGAGTCCATAACAACTAAGTTTAACAAACTACCCCGGAATTACTTAAAAGCAAGAATTATTTTTTCTTATTAGCGCTAGGCCTAGCGTAATGGTTAACGCTCGTTATTGGGGTGAGAAACAAGCCCGAGCAGGTACGTCGGCTCGGACGAGGGGTAGAGGAGCTCACTTTAGTTTTGGAACACGTCAAGAGCTGTTGTTTCCTCCTCATCAGAAGTTTGCCAAATCGCCATCGGGTATTGTACCTATTTTTCGTTCCAATTTACTTATTAATCCCACTTTCTTTTTTTTTGCTAATACAGACATATTCTCAATTCAGTCACATTTTGTTCTAACTTTTAATGTGCTAACTGCGTCCACAGAGAGGTTTATAGCTTTTCCTAGAGCGTAGATTCATTGCTATTCAATATAGGCCTTATTGCAAGGTATAATTGTTTTATTTGAATTCCCTACTCCTGCATTTACTTGTATGTATGTATGTGTTTATATTTATATATTCTAGAAGCGGTGATTTCTCAAAATTTCAATAAACGATCTGAGAACAGGGTTTATATGTGTGTATATATGTGTATATACATCTATATATCCTGGGATTGAGCTAGTCGGGGATATTGCGTATTGTTGGATCTATTGGTATTCGTTAATAATATTTCAATTTAAATGTAATTACGAACCGGATTGTGAGATTTCGCTTTGTAACATTACCTATTAAAATAAAAAACCACTTTTAAAAAATTCTTACGAATTTATTAATTAGGCACATTAAGAATATCACAAAATGACGCCATTCTAAATAAGGGACGATAAATTGTAAATCTGCAACAATGACAGTTTACTGGCTGCAAATATACTGACATCAGCAGACCTGTGAGGCCGTGCAGCGTGATATTGTGCAACACTACCCGCATTTTTGGTGCATATAGGCATCGCTGATTTCATACTGACCGGTGCAGGATGAAAAATTGAGAAACCCAAACTTAGGCCGGCTATACAAGTAACTGTATGCTTGAGCTGAAGACTTGCCGTGTGTATGATGAATTTGACACAAGTTTGATCAAGTTACGCCCAAGTATACTTGTGCAAATCTTCAGTTCAAGCATACAGTTACGTGTATAGCCAGCTTTATGTGAAAGCATACTTGTGCAAGGCTTCAGTTCAAGCATACTTGTCAAGTATAAAGTTACATGTATGGCCAGCCTTAGGTGGCTGAATGGTATGGATGCTTTTTACAGAGACGGCCAAGATTCTCCAAGAATTGTAGGGCCGATGATTGATGATAATGATGATGACGAAACTCACCTATGGTGGTCAACACAGTGGTGGCATAATAGAAGGCTCCTGTGAACTTCCACTGCTGGCCGGCCTTGTGGGGCTCTGCCTTCAGCACCACCGTCTCCATCACCTTGAAGTCCTCTGGGGAGATGTTGTACTTGCTGATCACCATGTACTCGATGTCTGTAATTACGACAAAACTCTAATTAGTTATTAAAAATAATGATAGCCAAAAATGAGATTATGTTATTCTTCAGTAGTTGCCTCATTGCCACTACGCACGCGACAAGCTTCCTATATCAGACGTCCAAATCATAATACGTCCTTAGAAGAATGGCAGATGCCCCTACGTAATCACATGCAAAAAGTGTGTAACCGCGGTGACACAGGTGATGTGTTTCTGCAATTCAGATGACGCATTTAATGATGTCAATGGCAGTTATTGATGTAACTATTTCTGGGACATAAACCAGTAACGTCAACTAAATCATCAAAAACGTCACAACTGATGCGTTTCTACCAATCTCTGTGAACATATGCCAATTGTTTCATTGAGAAAAATCATACAAATAGAGAAGTTATTTTAATAAACGATCATTGTGAAAAAGACATTCGGGTTTTATTAACGTATATTCTACACCTCTACAAAACTCCTGCTGATAGATTAAGGTGTCGATATGTACCAGTGTTCCCTCCGAAATACAATATTTGTATGTTCCGCACACTTCCTCTACCCCATCTCCTTACCCTCCCTACTGTCTTCAACCACACAACATACCCTATTTGGGGATGCCATAGCCCCACTGACTGCAGACAATTGGGACTCTTGTGTGGTATTCACATTAAAAAAAACCCCTTAACTTATTCAAAGAAACCCTTTAAGAAATATACGAGTACTGTCTCCCACTGCATATTTTGGATAGAAGGCACTCCCTTTTTAATAATGTTATTAATAAGTTCTGCAAGTATTTTAGTTATTTATTGTTGTAACAACTGTTTCGGTGTTCGAGGCCATTTTCAAACTGTAGTTAGACCATGTTGAGACAACTTATTTATTTATTTCTATTTACCCATTGGAATCTTATTGTGATATTGGATATGAGCTGAATGTTACCTAAACATCTAGTAATAATATGGGAGTTTTACCTACCATTAAAACTCTTATTATGTTGCATTCCTCATCTGGACGAAGAGTGCACGATCTTATTCTGTTACGAAATACACCAGACAGTTTGGTGGACAATGGGGACCATATTATACTTTGGCCAGCTTTTGGATCTAAAACTGATTCCGCAACTCGTCAGCAGTCGGGATGGAAGCTTAATGCTTCCTCAGACCAAGCTACAGATCCAGTATATGGGCTCCGTAAAGTATACACTTTATCTAGAGTAAGAAGACAAGAATCCAATTTCATACCAGATTTATTTATATCAACGACGGGCTTACCAAAACCTGCCTCAAGAACAATAATTGAAGGATGGGTGAAAACAGTACTAAAAAGTGCTGGCATTGAAAAATCAGTAGGGAGTACAAGGTCTGCTGTAGCATCACTCAGCTGGTTAGAAAATTGCCCCATTAAAAGGATTCTGGAAAGAGGTAATTGGAAGAGCGAGGAACACTTTTGCAAAATAATACAGAAAGGAGGTAATGGAAAGAGGTAACTCCTCGACATTTCTGTCCCTCACAAATCTGTTTGAACCTATAACCTCTCACAATTGACATCAGTTCTGTCACCAAGGCGATAACAAACACTTCTCACATAAAAATATATGTTCTGGATGAGGAATGGCACTACATAATATGGGAGTTTTACCTACCATTAAAACCCTTATTATGTTGCCTTCCTCATCCAGAACATATATTTAATACCCTGCTTGGTGAGATTATAATTGACAAATGAAATGAGGCGAGACGCCAACTGCCAGTGACAGAACAAACAACCAATCACAGAGGGGATAGATGATGTCATCCTAGAATAGCCAAAAAGGGAATAAAGGAAGAAGAATTAGACCACTAGGACAAGAACCGACATGTCGTCTCTCTCTCCCACATAAAAATATATGTTCTTGATGAGGAACGGCACTACATAATAATAATTTTTTAAAATAACAGACTTTTTAAATTGTGCTAATCGTCGATGGTCATCAAATGTGATGGAGTTTGAGACATCCCAACCTAAGTGCCTTTGAAGTGATATTTGTTACTAAACAGGACTATAAGATTTGTTCGATAATAGTTCTAGAGAACCAAAATACCTGAAAAAACCCTGATAGATTCCCTTAACTTAACAAACATATTGCAGTATTTGAACCACAGACTTCAAGTGGGAATGCTATCCTCCTTCTACCAGTATTTAAACAGAAGATTCTTTGAGGAATTAGGGTCATTGATCTTTCCAGCACCGATGCAGTTTCGGAAACCGGACAAATGCGCATTCAACTACATGGCTGACATTTGCCACATGAAAACATGTTGTTTCTACAACTTGTTCTTATATCCAACAACTCAGCTGTGGAATTATTTATGGGTCTCTGTGTATCCTCCCTCCTAAAACATGGATCTCTTCAAGATCGATGTTCACTCCTTCCTATCCTCAAAAAGACCCTCCATAGTATTTAAACAGAAGATTCTTTGAGGAATTAAGGTCAATGATCTTTCCAGCACTGATGCAGTTTCGGAAACGGGACAAATGCGCATCCAACTACATGGCTGACATTTGCCACATGAAAACATGTTGTTTCTACAACTTGTTCTTATATCCAACAGCTCAGCTGTAGAATTATTTATTGGTCTCTGTGTATCCTCCCTCCTAAAACATGGATCTCTTCAAGAGCGATGTTCACTCCTTCCTATCCTCAAAAAGACCCTCCACAAAGATGCATCCCCAAATATTTCACAGACCCTGAGGGTAATTATTTCCCTAAGAGCTCTGTGTGCGGAGCTAATATAAAAAAATATTAAAAACATGTTAAGAATCAGTGGGTACCTTGCAGCACCTCCCAGCGCCGCTTCTCCGTCTCGGACTCCAGGGCGTCGAAGACGGCCGCCCCCACCAGCAGGTACGTGAAGGTGCACACAATCAGTGAGAGCGTCCGCACATTCTGCTTCTTCATGGCGCCTCCCCGCTCCGCCCCCCACTCCGTCTCCTCCGCGAGCCACAGCTTTGCTACCGCTGCTCCGGGCGGTCCAATGACATCACTATTCACTGATTACTACTCACCGGGGCAATGGCTGGACAACTTTCAATATATTTTGCTTGTCACTCAACCTAAAGACAATGTCTGAGTAACTTTTAATATAAAGAGATATATATATATATCTCTCTCACGGGGACTAGTCAACTAATTCTCAATAGAGCGTTTGTTTCTCAATCTGAGGACAATGGCTGAGCAAATTACTACATAAAGAGCGCTTAACTCTTTCACGAGGACAAGTTGTCAAATTCTCAATAGGGCGCTTGTCTCCTGATCTGAGGACTAGAGCCGACTGATTTTCATCATAGAATACTAGTCACTCAATCTCGGACTGACACGGACAATGGCAGTCTAATTTTCAAAATACAGAGAAATAATCTCTCAATCGTCTTTGGCGTCCTAATCTAGTCTTCTGTCCTATTTTCGTAAGTTTTTCAAATCTCGGTGCCTGTTTACTTTTTTTTATGTCAAAGATTACTAGTCTTTAAATCTTTCATTTAGAGTCTCTTTGACATCCTTCTTTAATCTTCTCTGTCCTATCCTCTGGAGTTTTTAAGTGAAAACTCAGTACACAATGTCGAGTTTCTTCAACATTCTTGTTTTATTCCAGCTTATTTATTCTATGTGTTAGAAAAACATCACCGTTATATTATTTGTCCAAAGGAGAGTTTCCTCAGTTTGAATTATGTTCTTCGAATGATTTTTCATAAACAGAAATGTATTTGTCTAACTTATGATGTTTCTTTGCTTTCCTGTATTTTCTTGTTCAGATTTATTTAAAACTTATATCAGATTGATTTGGTAAAGTCTTGAAACATGTGTTCACACTTTGCGGTATTCATTTAATATGTATGCTTTTCCTTCTCCCGTTTTAAGTTTTTTAGATTCAATATCTTTTAGTCGAGTCTGTCCTCAATCAATAATTTGTCATATTTATATTTTACAGTAGTTGCAATGTGCAATTATTTGTGCCTTAGATTGTTAATTATAATCTAACGTTAGAGATTTTTTTCTCATTCTAAAAGCAAGAGTGAAATTAATTGTATCCTCCCTTAGGCCAATATAAACACAACCTTTTATGGACTGTCAAATGCCTGATTAGTCTCGTCAGCCTAGTTAATGTCATAAAATGCGCAATTTTAACATAGTTTTGGCTGCAAATCCTCGCATTCGAACTTAATTTCTGAGATACTGTGTCACCTACCTCCTTTATTTATTGACTTGCGTCAATTTTATTCCACGTGTCTTGATGTTTGAATATCAGCGAACCGTAATCTTTTAAATTTAAAGCAAAATCACAACACTCGAAGTGAAAAAATCATCAATTTAATTCAAATTGGCAAATCAAACAATTAAATTATTGTCTTCGGAACTTCTTTCTCGGTATTTTTACCAAATTGTGTATATTTTTGAGAAATATTTGGCAAAGCGGGGTATTTTTTTAAAAATCAGTTTTAAAAATGGGTCATCTTTGGCTCTTTTTGGAGATGTTTTGTTTGGTAGACAGACTTCAGTTCAAATGGACATTTTAAGTGTTCATTACATTTTGGAAGACAAGCTATGTAAGTGCGTAAAGCGAAGAAATATTTATACGTAAAAATTATAAATAATCGTATTTATACAAAAACTTAAAATAAGAGTATTTTAAATCTTCAAATATCAATCAATTGTTTCTCCTTCTTTTATTCTTGACTTCCACGAGTATTTTCCATCGTGTTATTAATGTTTTTACTCAATTAACAGCGATTTCTAACGTAATTAATTAGGGTTATTATGATTTCTAGGTGTAGATTGATCCCTTTTGATGAAATTATGTTTCGAATTACCCTCGTATGTGCGTTTAATTATAAATTTGTTCGATCCAAAGCTATCTATGATGAATTTTGAACACAAAACAACATTTGATGATGTCAGAACCGGATTTCTATGTGGTTTATTTAGAATTATTTAGGACTCTGCCATATTTTGGTATCAGAATGATACAGCAGTGTTTGAAGGGTCTTGTAGGTTCCATTTTCTCTTAGCTTTGATCTTTCTTGTATCCATGGCAAGCCTGCAGATGCTTTATGGTGACAGGAATGGAAGGTTGCTATGATGTCTCTGGAATAGGTTGTTATCTGAAAACGAGAAGGAATATGGTTATGTTAGGACAAAAGTCAAGGAATGTTGGGCTATTACAACGGAAAACACCAAAATGTGGTAAAGCTATGTTACAAACGTGGAGATCTAGAAAGAATGCAAGGTTGAAGGCGTAGTGAAAAGATTAACCTCTTGAAAGTTAGAATTTTCAGCAGAGAAATCGCTAAAAACTGCAGAGTTTGCATCATTTGCCGCCCCATGCGCCAGCTGAGTGTAATTTTGTGATTATTACCGACTTGCTTTTTTTTGCAAGATGTTTTTGTAAATGGTACTGTCTTACCAGAAAATGTATTTATAAAAATTGTTTATATATCATAAATAGTTTCCACAGAATAGCTTCACATATTTAGAAAAACTATTTTTTTTGTTACAGTACTTTGAAAATGGAAAATATTTTTTGCAGTGAGAGAATATTATTTATTTTTTCAGTTGGCCAACGAGAAGCGAGAATATTTTGAACGAAGTATTATTCATTTGCAAATCGAATAAAATTTATTTGAGTATTGTACGAATATATCTAAAGCTCTAAATCCCTCGAGAACGTGACCATTTCGAATCAGCTTCATAGTGCGCATTGGCGTTCCACAGGTCAAGAAAGAGATACTTAGATGGTTTGAACATGCGAAGCGAATGAGTGCCAGGACAATAAATAACGCAGAAGTGAATGGTAGAAGAGGTCGGGGGCGCCCGATGAAAACATGTCACGACCAACTGAATCAAATACTTGAAACGGGTCAAGCCAAGAGTTTGAATAACAGAAGAATATGTACAAGACAATGCATAAATATGAATGAAGCAACGAGAGTATAGCGAGACAGAGTCGTGTAGCGGTCTAACCCATCTGCATACCACTCTGGAAAAAACCAGCAGGACAAATGGGTGTTGGGAAGCCTAAGGTTAGGTTACTGGTTGGTGTGGGGGCACACTCAGGTAAAAGACCTGCAGGAGTGAGACATTTCTTAGAGGCCTCCAAGACTCTCCAAGGGTTGGTTAACCAATGAATATGGATGTATATAATAAGGAACTCAGTTTTTTTTCTAAAGTTAGTTTTCAAAGTTTCAATTTTTCAAAGCCCTCCAAAACGCTCCAAATCTATAGCCGATCGGTTTTGATGACTTTTTAGGTTAGAACGTCAAACGTCAAAACAAGGATGAGCTTTACCGTTCATAATTTTATATTCTATTCATAGTAAACCAACACTAAACACAAGTAGTAAAATCATGAACCGTTTTAGAAACTTTAACTCAAAGAATAATAATAGTGTTGAGCATTATCATAATATCCGTATTGATAATTGATTTGACCATGAATACTCAAATTTACTTCATCAATAATAGTATTTATATTGAACAACAATTATAGAACTTAAAGTTACCCAAATTAAGTTAAAATTTCGCCAAAACTAAAAAAGACACATTTAAAATACAAAGCAAAACTGAAAAACAAAAATGTCCATACTAATCCAAAAAAGGAAATGCACACGTGACGTCTGATGTTCCAAATGCAATGGTACCAACATAACAAGATGTTTTGATGAGATGATTTTTTATTCACTTTTAAATAATGATTGATAAATTCTATGTATAATTATATACAATAAAAGTTGTATATTCTAAATCGGCATTTGCTGATGTATATGAATATATATATATTTTTAAAGCCATTATATTTTTCACTGGATTTCCTTATTATGGCCCAGTGTTTTAGAAGAATTCTTTTCTTCTTCAACAAGGAACTCCAGCCATTTTTTTTTACTTTAAAGTTCGTTTTCATAGTCAATATAATATTCAGATTGAATTATTCAAAGCCTGCCAAAACGCTCGTAATATGGCAGTGGACGCGCGACGCCATACATCTGCATAATTTTTGGTTTTGATAGTAACGCCGCTCCCACACAGTGAAATCAACAACTACCTAAATAAATAACAAGAATTCACAAAAACATGAATTCTGTTATTTATTTAATTATTTAGTTTGTATACAGCATTGGTGACATCTGCTGACCCATGTGCAAATCCACGCAGAGCCAGATCACATAACATTGCCCGCATTTTTAATGCATATGGCCGACCGACACTTGACGGAGCAGCGTAAATTCAGTCAGAACACGCGGTCCGTTGACCAATCACAGGGAGTTTAAGTCTTTTGTGATTCTAATCGTTTTGTATAATGAACATATACTTTTTTTAAGAGGAACGGCTGCGCTGCCTGTTTCATAGATAACTTAATTTTGGATTTGAGGCCAAAATACCCATCCAAACTGAACGATATATTTTTCTAATTAAAGGTTTAGTAAATGTCGAGTACGGATGAGAAGTATTTTATTTATTTTTGTTTTAAATTATGAAGTACATGCCATGAAAACAAAATCAATTTTCATCATTTTAGAGGCAACTTTGAAAATTATTTGCAGGTTTATTGTATTTTTTTTTTAAATTATCGTATTTGCTACGTAAATATGATTATGTAAATTTAAATATAAAAACCAAATATTTAAAAAAAAAAAGTTTTTTTGGGACGATATTTTATATTATGTACAGGAAATTTGTGTTCCAATGTAAATTTGTCGTTTTTAATTTAATTCGAATTCTATCATAATGTTTATTATAATTTTTTTTAAATTTGTTTTATTTTATAATTCATTATATTTTCAAAGCAGACTTAGCAAAACTTTATTTTAAATCACCGTTAGCCCCCAAATAATTGTTAAAGGTGCTTCTAAAATCGTGAAAAATCAATTCCTTTAATGGCTTATATTTCATAATGTAAAACAAAAATAAATAAATTACTTCTCATCCGTACTAGATATTTACTATACTTTTTCATGGAAAAAAAGATCATTAGGTTTAGGTGAGTATTTTGGCCTCAAATCCAAAATTAAGTTTTGTATGAAACAGGCCGCGCAGCCGTTCCTCTTAAGGAATATTTTTCAAAAATGTACAAATTAACAATAGAAAAAACCATTAGAAATAAATACGTACATCTTGTACACTCAATTCTTCGTATCGAGAAACAAAAATGTTAATGCTATCATTGACGATGTTAAATATTTTTTTTAAAAGAAAGTCAAAAATTTCCAGGTTACGAATAACCTGACATTTGAGTTCTCCCTACTCCATCATTATACGCTGAAAATGTTGCTTGTGTAATGATCAAGGAATGAGTCATTCACATACTGCCGCTCATACCTAGATTGCATGACATAGCAATTAAATACATACGCAGATGTACCGCATGTATTTAATTGTTCAGAATGTAGGTACTAGAATACTATAATAGCTTATCCCTGGAAGTGCAACTAATGCATGTTCAAATGATATTACTTCTGTTGAATATTACCTACCCAGAAATAATTATTATTTTGTACGTCTTTTTTGCAATTGTTAATTAATTTACTACTTTGTCTACTTGCTGACTATGACACCAAAAAATGTGTACACTCGGGCTGATTTCACATTAAGCCAGTACAGTCACGTCAAGTTGAGCCAAGCTTCTGAATTCGACTAAAAAGAATTTATCATTAATGATATTAAAGCAACAATAAGAATTTGTTTTCACACTGAAAACGTCCCGTCAAATTTAGTGAAGTCGAGGAAAGTCAAGACTTTTTCGGGCTCATTTTTACATCAGTCCTGGTTAGTTACGGGTAAATTCCCCAAACGGGAAATATTGTGGGAATTTTCATCAAAATTGTGAAAACTACGAAACGGTTTTTTTTTTAAATGTTTAAATATAGTATAATACATTTTGAAACCTATCAATTCATTTCAAATCCAGCACAAAAAATAACATAATAAAGTATTTTTTTTTTTTATATTAAAACCGCACAAGAATCCCAACTGCTCCCAACCATCTGGAGCCAATGAGACTATGGCATCCCCAATTGGGGAATGTTGTGAGGCTGAATGTATTGTGGAGGAGAAGGAGAAGAGACAGAGGAAGGTGGGGAAATACCTGGCTATTCAGATCTGATCACCAAACACGGCTAAAAGCCGCTTCAAGCAACGTTTCAAATTCTGAATGGTGGTCTTTCACCAGGGCGATACTGAGAGTATCTTCAACACTGGAACGTGAGCAAATATACTATATACTATATTTAAATTAATTAATTGTGACACAGCACAAATTAATTAAATAAAATTTTACTTGCGCACGCCGGGATTTGAACCCGCGACCTTCGGATTCATAGTTGAGAGCCTTACCCCTCGACCATGGAGGCCGTCGGGATGAACTTAACTGTTGTTATTAATGAAAAATCACTAACAATGACAATACCTTATTATTTTATCAGTACATTATAATAAATCGTACATTAAAGTTGACATGTAAATTTTATGAAATATACCGTCACACACTCTCTTAAAAAATATCAATAGATTACATTTAGAGTAGACTGGGGACAAAACTTTTTTTAATTTTCTGAAAATACCGAATAGTACCGAAGATTATAAGATGTCAAAATGTCGATATTTGCGGATGGCCAATAAGCGTGTGATGTCACGGTACATACAATGATTGGCACGGCAGTATTGCAGCATTACCATTCGAATTATGACTTGTGTCTCGTGTGACATCACGAGACACAAATGTATACGTTTTACCCAAGTTCATTTTGAAATGACATTGTCGTTTTTGCAAATATCTAAAAACTAATTTTATTGTCATTATTAACTCAATATTTTAGGTATGACGCTCTTACTCATGTATTTATCTAAACTATATTTCGGTGGTTTTCCAAACGCTATCTCATTTGGTGAAAATCCTGTTGTACAGTGTATAGTATTATTATATGTCTGCTCTATATTGTCAAGATACATCGACCATCTAGTGTGTTTTTCATTGCAATATATTCGAAAGATACGTCCTAATTCTTTGTTTACTCTCTCAGTAATATTGGGTCCTGGATTACGCACTGATGTATGCAAAATTTTTATACCTAACCTCTCTAAAGTTCGATCCCACTGTTTCGATGTAAATTGCGACCCGTTGTCTGTTAAAATGGCTTCTATTTTTATTGTTTTATTAAATTTTTCAACACAGTTTAATACGGCCTTAGTATTTGCTATTTTTAATTTGAATAATTTAATAAATCTACTGAATGTATCCTGAATTACGAAAATAAATTGTACTCCGTCAATGCTTCGTGGTAATGGTCCATACAAATCTGCCATAATTAGTTCTCCGACCTCTCGAGTGATGATTGACTTACCCGGTCCTACCGTAGGTCTATTCTCTCGTTTCGCCATTTGACAAAGATGACACCCACGTATCATTTGTTTTGTCTGTTTTCTCATTCCTGGCCAAAAATCGTGTTAAACCCAAAATTATTCCCTCTTTTATCGTATTCTTTCGCCTCAACTTGAATCCATACATCACTTATATGTTCTAACAAAAAATTTGCAGTTAACTCCATTTAGAAAAACTTCCTTAATAAAAAAAATTAATTCCCAGCTTTGGGGAATTTATACAAGGTCGGAGAATATTCCCGGGTGCACATCACTGGTGCTGGTCAGCATGTTGAAGTAATAACAATGCTAAACATTTTTCACTGCACTCTCGAAATTATAAAAAAATACAAAAAAAAACCAACAAATCGGAAAACAAATAAATGAATAATCCATTTATAGGGTGAATAATTTCCTCCGTTGCTTTTCTACTTTATTATAGGCGACGTCCAATTATAACTTATGTCCATCTTCAACAAAATGTTTTTACAAAATTAATCAAATGAAAGTCATGCGAAGACGGAACTTAGTATTAGTGTTTAAAGCTGAGATGAAAGCCATCTTAAACTGTGCACGGGAGAATGTACGTATCGGGTACAGAAACAAGAATATAAGCATATGCTCTGATAGCTAGGCAGCCTAATGGCACTGGAAAGTAACCGATGTGACTCCAGACTGGTGATAGAATGCAGGACTATTCTTAAAGAACTGGCTACCATCGATAAAATAACCGAGCGGACTGACGGACTAGCAAGGAAAGGGGCAGAAGCACCGCGGGATCTGAGCCTGCAGTAGGAGTGGCAGCTTGCCACACCAAACTATATATTGAAAGGTGGATTAAATCCCAGCACTGGAGGGAATGGGAGAGGGCACCCGGAATGAGACAATTCAAAGTACTCATAGACGGACCAAACCCCAGACGAACAAGGCAACTACTTAATATGGACAGAAACTCACTAAGGGAACTGAGGGACACTGCCACCTCAGGAGACACATGCAGTTGTTGGGAGTAGAAAACACCAATAGATAGGGGAAGAGGATAAAGAGATTACAATTCATATATGATGTCAACGTCCCGCCTTGATGGAAAGAAAGCTCAGCTATCTGGGAACACATATTGTGGAGCCAAGAGACATAGGTGAATATCCAACGACAATCCTAGTGAACTTTATCAAAGGGACCGGGTTACTGTCAAAGGAATATGGTAAAATGGGATATAGCACAATGAGTGAGTGCTCGCGGGAACTATGCAAACCGTCTCCGCCTCTGTATCAATAAAATAATAATAAAGTCATGCAGACGTATTCGATGTGAAACCTACAGACTGATGTGATTTGGCTAAGCATGTCTTGACTGGACGTGACTAACTGGGACTAGTTGGAGGTGAAATGCAAGCGAGCTAGGGAGGTGCGAACCTAAGGAGTGGCTGAATAGTGCAGAGGTAAAAACTTTAACCTTGGGCATGAGGAATTAGAGGAAAACAGCAGGAGACCATAAGAGTGGAAGTATTTTCTAGAGGCATACAAGACTCCTGTTGCACCGATGATGTTTGTAAGGAAAAAGGAAACCAGAGTCAGTGGGACTATGAGGTCTCCAATTTTGGTGAATGTTGTAAAGAAAAGGAAATGGAGAGGGAAAGAGATAAGGAAGAGGGAGGTTGGGAAATATCTGTCTATTCGGCAGGGGTGTGCAATCCATTGACTGTAGGACTGTTTTTACCCAAATAAAGCAAAACAATTTTGTTTAATTTATGACGACTATCACATTCTTCAACCTTTTGAAAGCCTGGATTTTCGGCTGAGTAATCACTAAAAACCGGAGCATCTTCCGCTTTCGCGGCGCCGTGCGCCAACTAAGTGTTATTTTGTAATTATTGACTTGTTTTTCTTTTTTTTAAATTATGTTTTCATAAATGGTACCATCCTTACTAGATAATGTGTTTATGTATTGATAAAAATTGTACACAAATATCTTAAGTAGTTTCCCCAGAACAGCTTATCGACCCCTCCTACGTAAAATATTGTAACTTCAAAATCACCAAATTTGGGACGTAATTGACTATGAAGGTCCAAAATTTGGTTCAAAACAAAGTTTCTGTCTCCTTAAACCACTTTCCTGTGTTTCCATTTTGAAGTTACGATGATACTTTACGTAAGAGGGGTCGATATATGTAGAAAAATGATTTTTTATTGTACAATAAATTTTTTTTTAAAATGCGAAAATTTTTACTGTATTTTCCATTATGTTAATGAAATGCCCTTCTCAATAAAAAAAAATAAAATACGAGGTTTTCCTGTAAATAAGTACAGTAATATGACTTTGAAAACGGGAAATATTTTTCGTGGTGAAAGAATATTATTTATTTTCTTAGAGTGTGACAAAAGAGAAGCGAAAATATTTTAAATGTAGTATTATTCATTTCGCAAATGAATAAAATTTATTTGAGTATTGTTACAAGCATATTTAAGGCTAAAAAGCCCTTTAGAATGTGACCATTATGAATTGGCTCCGTAGTGCGCATTGGCGCTGAACGTAATAATGTGGATGCGCATTATAGCGCTTTGGCGTTCCACAGGTTAATTCAATTCAAATCTTTATTCCTTTTAAACATTTACATTTTAAGGCATTTTTAAAGATATTATTAAATAAGACAGGATGTACAACATCCAAAATAATAAAAATTAAAAGAAAGAAGGTAGACATACATAATCTCTGTAAATTGCATACAACACATACTGGTATTATACAAGTAGCAACAAAGCTTTATGTTTAAACGCAGCTTCATTGATGCTAAATATGTTGATATCTGAAGTGATTCTATTAACAACAAGATTGCCCTCCCTTGCTAAGTTGGTCCTGCAGGCCGGGAGATGAACAGTCTATGCTGTCAGTGACAGAGATAACCATCGGGAACATAGAAATTAATGCTCTCCATGATAGCCGAGTTTTCGAACAATCCGCGAATCAGTCTGAAGAAATGTGTAACAATGTGTACATCCCTTCTGACCCGCAGATGGTTCATTCCGAGCATACCTAAGAGAAAGTCGGTAGGATAGAGCCACGGGTAGTAGCCGTACTCCCTCAGATAGAGAAATCTTAAAAATTTCTTCTGAACTCTCTCCAACATGAGGGAATACTTCACCTGATGTGGACTCCAAACCACCGACCCACTCTCAAGCCTACTCCTTGCAGTACGTAGGATGAAACCCAGCATTTTTAATAAAGTACTACAGGTCACTTCAATATGAGCATGAAATGTCAGCCTACTATCAAACACAATACCAATGCAAACCGATGCAAATCGTGATGATAGTCCGATTATGTATCTTTGCCGTCAGTGCTGTTCCTGAACATACCCATTGTTCATTTTTATAGCACTGTATCTGCATCTGTGAGAGATAGCGAAATGTTTTTTTTTTTTTTTTTTATTTCCCAGGTACCTATGATTTTTTTTTCTTTATTCAGAATAATATCATAAATTAGGAGTTGTGAGTTCAATTCCTCGGCTGGCTAAGTCCTCCATTACGACGCAAGCAACGTCTTTCGCTTACTGTGATGGTAGTAGGAGATTTTCAAATATTGTCAGGTTATTCGTAACCAGGGAATATTTGTCTTTCTTTTTTAATTATATTATACCTGAATTTACTTGCAATCTAGATAGTGTCTCGGATATACCCATCCGATTTTTATATATATGGGACATCTATTGACCGTTACCTTTTTTGTTGGTGTGTCTTTTCGGTTTCATATTTAATTTGAGATTTGTTAATATAATCTTCTATGATTAAAAAATAAAAAATAAATGTAGGGTGAGGTTAACCAAATATTTTTTTTATGTATCTGAGTTTTCATCGTAACTAACATAAGGAAACTATTGGTAAAAGCCAATAAAATCTGAATGACAAAACTGTTAGTGGTCAGCACTCAAAAATACCCGCTTTCGAGATTGCTAACTCAAGAACTTACTATGAATTATTCATCTATTAATTCTATGCGGGTAATTAGGAAAATGTATAAGGTATCAAAGACAATAATCCTCAAACTGTAATCTTTTAAATTCTATATGAAATACGCACTAAAATTTTAGGTAAAACATTCAAAATTGCTTTCACTGGTTTTCAAACTGCACCTACTTTCAGACATTTTGGGGTGTATTTCATTAAATTTAAGGATTAGTGTGAGGATTTTTGTCTTTTGAAACTTTATACATTTTCCTAACTACCCGTATAGAAATTACAGATAAATAAATCATTTGTAGAATTGCTTGAGTTAGCAACCTGCAAAGTGATGTTTAGGGCCATTTTTGAGGGCTGGCTCTTAAGTGATTTGTAAGTAAAAGTGGGTTGATTTTAAACAAAATGTACAGACTGGTAGATACCCTAAGTATTGCCCTGGTGAAAGACCACCATGCAGAATCGAAATGGCGCTTGAAATAGCTTTAGCTGTGTTTGGTGACCAGATCTGAATATCCAGGTACTTCCCAAACTTCTTCTTTCCAACCTCCTTCCCCTCCCCACTTCCTCAACCTCACAACATTCCCCAATTGAGAATTCCATAGTATCACTGGTTTCAGATGGTTGGGAGCAGTTGGGACTCTTGTGCAGTATTAACATAAAAAATATATATCGATAAATAAATAATTCAATTGGCTTACCTTTTTGTGAAATTTGTGAGTTTTTTGTTGTATCTAGGATGCTATTTAGTTGCAATGTTTGTTGCTATATCTTTGATAGATATTCATTAGTTATCTGAAATAATTTTTTAAAAAAATGTATTGCTTTGAATTTACATGATTGTTTAATATAATCTAGTTAGAATCGTAAAGGAAATTTAGAAAGAGAGGAAAATATTGCGATAAAAGATGGGAAGGTACTAAAGGTGCATATATCTGACACAATGAAAAATAAGACTCAATAAATAGCAATAAATTATGTATGAATAGATGAAGTTATTATTTACGTTGAATATAGGTAAATTTACAGCAATTTGAAGGGATTTCAACATTTTGGGCTGCAAAAGATTGCGAAAAGCGATAGGTAGGTACCAAGGGTAGAAACATCTGATACAATGAAAAAATAACACAATGGAGTCATAAATGATGAATAATTATTCAATGTAATACATTGAATATAGCGAGATCAACAATCGTTTGAGAATGGGAACTCATCGATTTGTGATGCTTTTCTAAGAGGAATCGAAAATTAAATTGATTTGTATTAACTTTTGACAGGTCGCAAATTGTATCAGATTACTCAGGCCAAGTGGATAATAAACTATCAAACGGTCGGCTAGCGTAGTAAAGTCGTGAGGAGATCGAAATACAACTGAAATAAAGCGTTAATTAAAATTCCACAACACTCCACTAAAAATAGATCTTCGCTCATGACTCGAACTAAAAATAAAATCGGACGTTCACTGTCATAGGTCAACGCACGTTAGGAACTAGGTCACACGAACATCCCAATCAGGACTCAGAATATCAGATTGATTCACTCACGTTGCGGATATTCACTAAGAATCCATAATCCGCACGCGAATCTGCCAGGTAAAACGTCAATAAAAGGGAAACTTCACATAATTTACGGAAAGAAAACACAGGTGCTACCCAGCGGAAAACACGATTTTTTAACACATTTTTGACGGAAAACAAACCAGACGAAATGTAACTCTTCTAGTACGGTCTACCAACAAAGTTTTAGAATGGTGTTATTACAGTTTTATTTACATTTTAAATGGAATTATGTGTAATCCTGTTTCGACATTGGCCGCCGAGAGACATTTTCGACAGACAGAGCTTGCAGAAGTTGCTGTTGCGCAGAACGGTGTTTTCGTCCTTTGCACAGGGTGAGGGAGAGGGTATTTGTCCGAGGGGTACTATGACTTTTATTCCAACCCTCGGAAATAGGGAGTTTTAAACGTCACTTATTAAAATTTTATCTCGATGATGATTCCAAAAATAAAGAATGCCGTTAACCGAAAGAACAAAATTATTCATAGATAAAATATAATGTTTACTAGTTTTCTCGATTTCGATTCCATAGATGACGAATGCCGTACTGTTAATATTTATTGCTCCTATAACGCACGACTTTGTTACAAACCACTATATTTTTTTAAATTATTGTCGACCGGTTTCAGAAGTACACTTCCATCGTCAGGATGTGTTATACGAGTATGTTTTATATTTATAAGTAAATTTACCTTACTTGCTATCGCGATGGTGATTCCAAAAATAAAAAATACCGTCGAAGTTATTATATTATATTTATGTTTATAATTGCGTACTTACCTACTTACATACTGTGCACAATATTATTGACTGTTTATTTTTATAAAGTGTGTACGCATTCATACAGTATAATGAATACCTTAAACAAAACATTAAAATTGCGATGAGCAGACGATTTTTAAATGTTATTATTTCCTGTAAAGCTGTTCAATGTTCTTTTTTTATGTATTTATACGTTTGCTCTGATTGCCCTTTTGCAATGATTTTACTTTTTCCAAGGTACGTTTATTAAATTCACGAGGATTGATTATAAAAATTTCTAGTTTTATTAGCAATATAACTATAAAATGAGTATTGAAATTTGTGTCAAGAATTAAATTGTGCTCTCGTAAAAGGGTGTATGTGATTTTTTTAGAGTAATACTTCGAAAGCTCGTAAGCAAAGCGCTCTAAGTAAATGTGTGCAATTTATATGGAGTTACATTCATATATTCAAAAAATTACTTATTGGTACTTTTTTACGTAAGCGCAATTCAATTATTCTGCCGTGACAACATTTTTAGAGCATTTCAAAGTTTTCCCTATGGAAACGATTCCCCCCTTTAACTTAACTGTTCAAAGGGGTTTCTCATGATTCACCATAAACCATTGATTAATCATTATTCGTGAATCACCAGTTTAGTGGAGAACTGGTAGCGGGGTGGAAAACACCTGATTAACTATTATTATGTACCAGGTACTAGGTATTTTCTAACGAAAAGCATTATTTTTTTACTTTATTTCTGAGTTGTGTAATGTGGTGTTCGTCAAAGCGTTGTCAGTGTTGAAAGTTCTATTAGGTCAAGAGCAGTGGCGCTCAATCCATAAAGGGTGAAAAGCTGTGCCTACCATAAAAAAAAAACAAACCAAGAAAATGAAAGAATTTTAAATGAAGATTTAAGAAAAAAAAAATTGTTAATATTTTTTTATGTCACAATCATTCTACAATGATAAATTGTTTCATTTTCCAAATTTACATATACATATATTTTAGTAAAATAAAAACGGATATTTTCAAATATTTAATGGACAATCCATACCTGATCTTGAAAAACTACACATAGCCTATCTTTGGTCATAGATCAATGCACACCGCTGGTCAGTAGGTACTATCTTCCCCATTATACAATATTGTATTATGAAGAAGAATGTCTTATTAGAATGTTTTATTCCGAGTTTGATAAAACTTTGCACACTTGACCTTCGAAACAAGATGAAGGTCACTGTCTGCATGAGATTTCGATAAACCACCCCCCATCCCTCTTTCCCACCGTTAAAGCCAAATGTCGGTTCTTCTTGATGAAATTTTGCACACTTGATATTAAAAATAAGAGGAAAATTACTGGGTAGGGGTAGGGAGTAGGAGTAGGGGTAGGAGTACAAGTAGGAGTAGAAGTAGGAGTAGGAGTAGGAGTTGGAGTAGGAGTAGGAGTTGGAGTTGGAGTAGGAGTAGGAGTACGAGTAGTAGTAGGAGTAGGGGTATAGATAGGATTTACTCCAAACAATTAATAAGCCCGGGAAACGCCGGGTATCTGGAACTACAAAATGCCATTACTATGTCAACACTAAGCTACTCACTTCGTCTTTGAAATGTGTTTTTCACATTTAAATGTTTTCACGGTTTGACAGTTTGTTTTAGAAACAACCCAAAACGTCACAACATATTTTTTCACGCATTTTAAAAAATTGTAATTTTGATCTGTGAAATTGTTTTTTTTTTTTTTTTTTTTTCTAACATATATGTAGTTATTTCGATAAAATTTAGATTCTATTAAATCGCCTCTCCACGTTCTTCCTTGAAAAGCGTTAAATAATCGTTTTTTTTTACCCAAAATTGTTTTAGAATATGATGTAGAATCATCTCCTTTCGGAACGTACCACTTATTTCTAAACACTCTTTGAACAAAGTAAAAAAATTGCGCGTGGATCATTGCGCTTTTTTTAAAAATAAGATATTTTTCCTATGAGCCATCTTGATGATATCATTTAAAACATTTTAAACGATCGCGGCGTTCTCATTTTTTGTCTACTATAAAATGTCAAACTGAACCAGAAGCATTGAAGTACTCTGTGACCAGAAGTTAAGCATTGCTTGGAATGAGTTTTATTTTCTGAATAGACAGATTCTTTGAAAAACGTCTATTCAGCGGGTTTTCACGAGTTTCCGGAAACCTGTTGTTAAAATTCCTATCTATTCATTAGTTAAATTTCGCTTGCCAGCCAATGACATTACAATGTGATGTCATTGTTGCCAGCAAGGTTATTTTTACTTTTAAATTATATTCAATTTTTAAATATTAATTATTTTTATTGAGATGCCAATAGAAGTCTCATATAAATAAAAAAAAATCGAATATTCATCCGAGACACAGTCCCATTTGCAATTGTGTTGGTGAAGAACTTTGTAATCATCATAAAGATAGCTGCCCATAATATGGAATTAAAAATGGAAAATAATATTGACAAATCTTGAATTTGGGATATGATATCGATGAAGATGAATGATGATAAATTGAAATGGTCTCATTAGCTAACTTGGTAAAGCGGTTGCCCCGGATAGGCAGAGGTCCTGGGTTCGAGTCCCAGATGCGACTGATATCTTTTATTTTTCTGTTGTTTTGTTGTTTTCATGTTTCGTTTAGGTTATGTTAATATTATTTTCTTCAATGTCTAAATTATAAATGTTAGTAACGTGGTAGTAGATAAAGAGGAGTTGATGAGAGCGATTTCGTACATCATAAAAAAATCAGGTCCCGGGGGAAAATTAATGTTATAATATTTTTAAAAAAACATTGCTAGTTCTAAAACTATGAGTTTCTTTACGACATTTTTTCAAAATAGTTTTGTCGACTGTCGTAAGATTCCGCAAGTGCCAAAGACTGCAATGGCCACGCGAAAAGATAAATTGCCATCAACATTTTAAAATTCTAATAAATTTTAAGATTTTTCTGAATAAATTGCATTAAGGGGATCCACTAATTTGAAACATAAACGAATGTATTTTTGCGAAATACGTTTTTTTTATTTTATTCTGTAAAACTCGGGCATAAATATTAAAATATCACAATATCCGTAAAAGGGTTCGCAAGTAGGAGATTTTTCTCTTTAAACTTTTTTTCTGTCCGATGCTTTATTATTTTTCTAAAATAAAAATACTCGATTAAACCAAAGGAGGTGCGTTCTACTAGCGGTATTTAATTAAATCATCCATGATATTTCTGGTTCTAAAATTTTAGAACCAAAAACAAATTATTTTGTATCACATAAGATTATACTAGAAGCAACAAAGCTTTCCGTTCAAATTCAGCTGAATTGATGCTGAATATGTCAATACTTGAAGATTGTCCTCCCCACCGGCATAACCATTGACAAGTTGATCCTGAAGGCCTTAGATAAAACAGTCTGTGTTGTCGGTGACGGAGGTAACCATTGACAAGTTGATCCTGAAGGCCGGAGATAAAACAGTCTGTGCTGTTGGTGACGGAGGTAACCATCGGGAGCATAGAAATTAATGCTCTCCATGATAGCCGAATTTTCTAAACATCCGAGAATTAGTCTAAAGAAATGTGTACCAATGTGCACATCCCTTCTGACCCGTTGATGGTTCATTCCGAGCATACCCAAAATATAGTCGGCAGGATAGAACCACGGGTCATACTCTCTCGGGTAGAGAAATCTCAAAACTTTCTAAAACTTGAAAGAATACTTCACCTTGAGATGGCCCCCCCCCCCCACTAGGCTTTAAAGATGTGATGGCCCGTCCTTCCTTCGTTTATGATTTAATTTAGCAATAGACTTTCGTTCGCGCCACCGATTTAAGATGACTCCTCTACTGCTGCCTTAAATTTTCCTAACTAATGTGATTGGAAAACTCTTTGTAGTTTTCCTTTCAATTTGAGGTTTTTCTCCTCCTTGGCCAGCGTGTAACGTCTAGCCCTATGCTAACATTCGAGTGTTTCCGATTTTCTTAATTTTCACGGTATTTTTGCACTCCAATGTGGTCAATTTTGCCAAGCTTTTCGCGAGTCTACGTTGTGTTGTTTTTTGTTTCAGACTATTGGAAAAACAAGGCCTTATTTGTGGTAACCCCTATTCTTTGTAGCGTAGGCAGACTCTCGCATACCATTGACAGAATTCGTATTCCTAACATTCCTATCTTAGACTTTAATGTTCTGAACTCTCTATTATTATCCTACTATGCAATCTACGTTAATTTCCTATAGGAAGACTAGCATTTTCCTAACTTTACCCCTAAATTTTCTATTTTTCTTCTATCGTGAGTTTTTAATGGGAAAACTTAGCTTCTGGGCTATACTAATTGCACTATTCCTGATCTATATAATACGACGTAGTTTCGATTTTAAATTTGGTATACATAAATGTAATGATCACAGTATTATCGCCTTTCCTCATCGTACTAAGTGTTATTCTACATGGGTTAGTTTCAATGAATTTCATGGTTAAAAGGTACAGTTTTACTTGTTTTGGCGCCATCTCCATCCTCTCCTAAATTTGGGAAAATTACATGATTAGGTTTTAGTTTTCACAGCTTTTGTTATGACGAGTGATCGAATACGGTTTGTTTTGCTGCAATTCGGCTCCAGACCTACCCCTAAAGTACTCAGATGACCACGTTTCCGGTCAGTAACTCTCCCCACACAGACGTACAGCCTGACCAAACGGTATACGTAACCTCTTCAATTTTCAGTTCGTGCGCTATTGGTCATCCCCTGTACCGCGACGGAAAGAGCACCTTCCTTATCCATGGGTCCGAGACCCTCCGAATTCCCGTCCTCCAGACAGTTTAAATTTTATAATTGATTGATACATTTCTCATCTACATTTTCATAATATCTGATGTCCCGAATCTACTCAATTAATACCTTTTATCACCTAAAATCAGCCTAGTTTCACTCCCTTGTAATTATCTACGTTCCTGAAATTAGAAAATTGTACTTCTATTTCACATTAGTCTCGCCTAAATCGCCTCTTAAGTTTGCCGAAGTTTCCATACTGTATAATTCTTGTTTCTTCCCTTTTTCATCTGCTGAAGCTATTGTTCTCTGAATTATTTTCTCTAATTCGTTGTTTTTCCGCTTAGCCTTACATGACACGTCTTTCTGTCTAAATTCTAATGCAAACACGCCTTTCCCTGTGCAAGATAAATCATTTCTTTGTAGTTTTTTATTTGTAATTAACATTTTGCATATTATTTTTACTTTCTACTTCCATTTTCAATGGTTATTCATCTCTGCATTTCCCATTGTTTCCTTTAAAGTTCACGACCTCTTCTCGTCCTGTTCGACCGCTAGTGAAATGTTTATATTATAGGCCGTTGATCTGAACCCTTTCGATTCACATAAATAATTAATATTTCCTTTGTCCTGTCACCACTAATTGTTGTTTATGTAGAACGCTCGTTTGATTGGTAACTTTTTCGTTGATTTCACCCAATCCTGTGATGTTTATTTATAAGAGGGAACACCTTCTTCTCACTGCCATCTCGTGGTTTTATGTTGCAACGAGTTTTATGAATCAAAATTATTGGATTATAATTCACTGTAATCAAACTCTCCACAAGTCGATAGATGTCGCTCCCTTAAGCTTTTCTAGCATGAAAGTTATGCATATAAAAAAAATTATTTTCCAGGGTTCTATTAAAAGAAAAGGATGATGGTTAGACCATTACAACCTGACCATCATGACAAAGTGGGTGTCCCAGTGGAAGTGGAAGAGAATTATAGTAGGATGGGAAGGCCAGAAAACTGGAGAAGATTGGCTAAGAACCGGATCCAGAGGAGAACATTTATGGAAGAAGTCAAATCCCATCCTGGAATATATATCACGGTGATTTAAAAAAATAATAATTTTATGAATACCGCACCCAACTGCTCCCAACCAGCTGGAGCCAGTGAGCCTATGGCATCCCCAAATGGGGAATGTTGTGAGGCTGAAGGTATTGGAGAGGGGAAGGAGAAGGGAAAGAGGAAGGTGGGGAAATACCTGGCTATTCAGATCTGGTCACCAAACACGGCTAAAAGCCATTTTAAGCAACGTTCAATTCTGAATGGTGGTCTTTCACCAGGGCGATACTGAGAGTATCTTCCACTCTGGAACGTGCGCAAATATAGTATATATTATTTTTAAATGAATTAATTGTGAAACAGCAGAAATTAATTAAATAAAATTTACTTGTGCACGCCGGGATTTGAACCCGCGACCTTCGGATCCATAGTCTAGAGCCTTACCCCTCGACCATGGAGGCCGTGATAATGATAAAAGGATATTGCGTTGGAACTACGAAGAATAAAATTAAAATTTTGATGAAATTTTCCACACTGACGTTCAAAATAAAGAAAAAATTACTGAGTATGGGTAAGGGTAACACACAATAACCTCAAAACTTTCCTCCAAGCCATTCAAAATCCCAGCAACGTTGGGTACTTCAACTAGTCTTCTTCTTCTCTATTATATAAAGAAGAATGTCCCGGGCGGGCGGTTTGTTTATTGTGTATGCAAATCTACAGTTTTATTTCCAAGCTTGATGAAATTTTGCACAATTGACTTTCGAAATAAGATAAAGGTCACTGTCTACACGAGTTTTCGAAAATCTTCTCCTCCCCCATTTCCCACCTCTTAAAGCAGATTTTTTTTATTTCTTTGTGAAAATTTTCACACTTGATGTTAAAAATAACAGGAAAACTGCTGGGTAGGGAGGGGGACCTCAGAACTTTCCTTCAAACCATTTGTAGCCCTGAGCAACGCCGTATACTTCAGCTAGTAACTAGTTAATAATTCTAGTATATTGAAAAATCAAGTAAATTTCTCTCATAGTGCTATTCTAAATATTTTTACCGTGAAACGCTCTGTTCCTCCCGGAAAACCCCTAATTATCCCTTTCCTTGGTCACCTCCCATTCCAACACCTAAATATTTATGCATGACTGTCGTTATTTTTTACCTTTTGTTAGTTTTTATTTAGTCGTGGCGAAGAAAGGGTACTTCCGAAACCCTTCGAAAAACATGCTAAATTAAAGTGATTTAAAACAAATACGTATTTAAAATATAATTATAGCAAGCCACAAAGTAAATGATTTTTACTAATATGTAATTAATAACTGTCTTTAACTTAATCCTTGAGGAAAGCCGCAGTCCAGTTTTTATGGTCATCTGGTTGATACTATTAAAAATCAATTATTACGTTCTTAGAATTTGTTGGCACAAACATTATCATGCCACTTATGTAACACAGTCTCCCAGCGTCATTAGATTCCTGAGAACTCCAATAATTAGTTTCTGTGGGAATTTGGGAACATTGCGGGACTCAGAGATTGAGCCTGTGACTCACAATACATTGTTTTGTCACCACTCATTCCTGGAAAAAAAAAGACTTACGAAGTGAGTGAATGTTGGTTTGTTACTGATAATCTGTGCTGATTCAAACACTTTACTTCCTCTAATGCCCTCTCTAATCGGGGGTTGGCTAGATTGGTGATTAAGATAATCTTCACCCTGCAAGTAGCCAGTAGTCACCCTGTCACGTATATATATTGAAGCTACGAAGTGCAGCGTCTTTATTTACTAGGGCTTCCATCAACCTTTCCCTGGTTTATCAGAGAGTTGTTAATTTTTTTTTAATAAGTTATTGTAATATATTTACAATCGTTGAAGATAATATTAATAACTCTCAAAATGAAACGAGGAAAGACACAGAAAAGAAAAAGATAACGGTAGCAGCTGGGATTCGAACCCAGGACCTCATAGTGTATCCGGACGTGCGTAATGCTATAAAGATCATGAGAAAACTTCTGGCCATATGCGAAGCATACGTTCTTAGTCACGGGCTGATGAACAATGCTAAAAAATCGTCAGTGTTGATTTTCAAAGCAAATACTGGTCCTTCTGTCATTCCGCCCATACGTCTCGGCGGAGCCAATCTTAAAACCCCATTTGGGGCATATCATCATTGATGACCTAAATGATAAAAATGATATAGAACGCCAAAGAAGAGTACTGAGCGTGTAAGCCAACATTCAAGAGATTTAACAGGTGCAGTCCTCCGGTAAAGAAGCAACTATTCCAGAGATACTGCATGAGTTTTTACACTAGCCAACTATGGACAAGTTATACACAAGGCGTCATGAACACAGTCCGAGTACAATATAACCACGATTACGGGGCGCTGTTCGGCCTCCCTTGGCGATGCAGGGCCTCGCCGATGTTCGCTGAGGGAAGGGTGCATGGGTTCGCTGCTTTGATGCATCACAGAGTAGCTGGGACGAGTCTGCGCTACCGGAGATCGGAAAACACTCTTGTCCAGGCCGTCGCCCAGTGTCAGGGAGCGCTCCTACACCATAGATGGAGAATTTCCCTCAAGCCACCGCAGCATAACTGCCAAATATGTTCACCAATTTACGTATTTTTATTTTTTTACGTTCTATTTTCACACCATGTAATTTATTCAGATGTATTATTTTATATGGCGAACAAAGTATTTCACTCACCGCTTTGTTCAGCTGAGATAAAACATTATTATTATTAATCCACCAACATTTTTTTCTTCCCAGGAGGCCTTCAATTGTTGTATTAGAGTACTTAAAATAGTAAAATATGTATTACTAAGATATTAATAACTCGTATGTCTATTTAGATCTGTTGAACGTGTTACGCCATACATGAGAGCATAGGTATAAATTAGTACTGACTGCCAATGTTATGCAGTACTTTGGTTAGGCCACGGCATTGGCATTTATTTCGGCGACATTGACGCCAAGATCAACTCTGTTGTCGAACACAATGGTCAAATATTTCATTGAGGGCATGTTACGAGAAAATATTACAACTTTGACAATATATGTGTTGTACATTTTCATCGGTGGCGCGCATTGCTCCATGACAAATCCGGAGTGAAAAATCTTGTGACTGGTTTTTCAGTATATTCGGCAACTTGACGAACGTAAATGTTTAGTATATATTTATAATCAACTCTCAACATGAAACCGAAAAGAGACAGTAAAATTCAGGACTTCATTGTCTATCCAGGACCTTGTGCTCTAATCCGCTAAGCTACAGCTACCCCAAACCGATGATATATAAAAATGACGGAACGGATAGACCATGAGGTCCCGGGTTCGAGTCCCAGTTGTTACCGTTATATTTTTTCTTTTCTGTGTCTTTCGGTTTCATTTTGTTATTAATATCACCTTCAATAATTAAAGTATATTAAAATGAGGTTTATAAGGTTCAATAAATCATCTTTGTGTCATCTTTGAGGATACTGTGTGGAGGGTCTTTTTTAACTCTTAAGTATATTCACGAAACCTAAACAATATAATTCCTAAAAATAATTAAAATAGTTACCAAAAACATTAAATTCGCATTCACGTAATTATAAAGCAATTAAGAAAACACTTTATGTGGGTAAAACATCTTTCAGCTGTAAATACCTCACAGAATATGTAATTTATAACTATCACAATTATTTTCAAAGTAAATCGGCTTTACCGGTAATAAATCATTTTTAACGCCGTCCAAATTATAATTGGGTGGGAGTAAATCATATAAGTAAGTAGTCTCAATGTAGCATAACCACAGTTTGAAAATGGCTTTGAACGCCGAAATAGCTGTAACAATAATAAAAAACTAAAATACTCGAAGAACTTAATAATAACAATATTAAATTTGATTTTCTTCAGATTTTATTAAAAAAAAATTAAAAACATGCTGCTTTCCCCTATGTGGATGTCTCAATTTTTTTTGAAAATTATGACAATACCGTTAATGGTCTGCAACTTGTCTATAACTCTGTTTTGAAACTGACAATATTGTGTGACATCCTATCCTCTCTGCCTACCAGTGCGGCAAAATAGCTTGACCTTAAATTTCACATCACATTGTCGACCTAGTCGACCGCCAAGTCGACCT
This sequence comes from Halesus radiatus, assembly GCA_022606495.2. Lineage (NCBI taxonomy): Eukaryota > Metazoa > Arthropoda > Insecta > Trichoptera > Limnephilidae > Halesus > Halesus radiatus. The sequence continues at coordinate 45,814 of JAHDVE020004273.1, forward strand.
AGTCGACTCCGCGGTCAGCAGTCCAATGTCGACCGCCGATTATGGACGATTTGTCGATTATATAATTTGGTTATTTTTCCCAACATGGCCTCTAAGGAAATGCGAGATAAGTTATGGAGATTTTTCTTACGTTAACCATTTTTGCAAGGTTTAAAAAATTAACGTGGTTATTTCGTAATTTTATAGTGTTTGTGGTCACTGATCACTTAAATGTCAATGTGATCACTGCAAACCATTTTTATTTATACAAGGTGTCCGGGGGTAAAGTGCGGTAATTCTCGTGATAGTACGAGTAAAACAAGATAGAAATTTTTGTCGAAAACCTAACGTTTTATGACAGTTTTCAGGTGAAAATCTTGAATTGTTTGCTGCGAAAAAATGGAATCTGGAGTTGGTTCACTTTGGAACTTAAAATAAATAAATTTTCGTAAAATTTTCTTGGACGGCTAATAAATAAACTAAATAGAAACACTGCAGATATAATTTAAAAAAAAAAAACTACATTGCTCCACACTTGGACTATTGCTCTACGATATTATATTTGGCCAATGAAGGAAACCTAAACAAGCTACAAATTATTCAAAACAGAGCTATGAGATGTATACTAAGGAAAGGAAAATATACAAGATTCAATCAAATGAGAGAAGAGCTTAATTGGATTCCAATAAAAAAGAAACTGCTATAAAATGTGTCAATTTTAATACATAAAATTCTGAATAACAAACGCCAAACTATTTTATGGATTAAATTGTTTTGATTAAAAATGCACATAATTATAAAACCAGGAATGCAAATAGAATTATATTACCGCATATGAGAAAAACAGAATCACAGAACTACTTAATGTATAGAGGACTGACAATGTATTATGAAATTCCTGAAAGTCTGAAGAATGAGTGCATTTAAAAATAATCATTATATGTACAATGAAATGTAACCATGTATGTATTAGTTTATATTCATTAAATGTAATGTGAACTAATTCAATAAATAATGATTAAAATAGAACTGTATTTATATATTTTAAAAAAAGACTGCAATAGAAATAAATGAATAATAACAAAAAGTTGTCCAAAAAGGCAAAGCTAGCAGTCCACAATGGAGTGCTGTTACCAACCCTAATGTATGGCAGTGAGGCATGGAACTGGCAGAGGAAGGATTAAAGTAAACTGAATGCCGTAGAAATGAGATCTCTGAGGCGAATGTGTGATAAAACCATGTATGAACGTGTGAAAAATATTGAGATTCGTAAAGAATGCATGGCTGATTTTTTTTTAATATGAATACCGCACAAGAGTCCCAACTGCTCCCAACCGTCTGGAGCCAGTGAGACTATGGCATTCCCAATTGGGGAATGTTGTGAGGCTGAAGGTATTGGAAGGGGAAGGAGAAGGGGAAGAGGGTGTGAGGAAATACCTGGCTATTCATATCTGGTCACCAAACACGGCTAAAAACCATTTCAAGCAACGTTTCAATTCTGAATGGTGGTCTTTCACCAGGGCGATACTGAGAGTATCTTCCACTCTGGAACATGCGCAAATACACAATATATTATTTTTAAATTAATTAATTGTGAAACACAAATTAATTAAATAAAATTTACTTGCGCACGCCGGGATTTGAACTTCCGATTTGACCTTCCGATTCGTAGTCGAGAGCCTTACCCCTCGATCATGGAGGCCGTCCACGTAAGCGTTATGAGCAATATTAAGAAAGGGACGCTTAGATGCTTTCGGCATGTAGAGCAAATGAACGAAGAAAGGAGTGTAACGAGAATATATGAAGCGAATGTGAATGGAAGAAGAAGCAGGGCACACCTAGGAAGGCATGGCACGATCAATCAAATACTTGAGTCGGGCCATATCAGAAGTCGGAATAATAGAAAAGAATGTATGAGACGATGAATGAAAGTGAATGAAGCAAGAAGTGTATGCCAAAATCGAGTTGTTTGGCGTTCCGTCCTCTCTGCCTACCCCTGCGGGGAAACGGCGTGGTGGTTAGTTAGTTAGTTAGTTAATACTGCATAGGCAAAACCAAGTATATTAAAAATATGATATTATCGAACCGAAGTAATGCGTACGACCACAGATTATTGCAGGAGTATGATATGTATTGAGAGCATCTCCTGTCCCGATCCTATCTTCCTCGTCCCTTTCCCCCCTTACCCCTTCCTCCTTATTTAGTTTTTTCTCTTGTTAGCTACATAAATAAAAACAACTGTGAATAATCAATGTTAGCACAAGTTAAATATCTTTTGTTTAACTTCATGTTTTTAAAATTTAATGTGAATTAAATTTAAAATGCTATTATTAAGTTCTGCAAGTATTTTATTTTGTTCATTATTACGACAGCTGTTTTGGCGTTCAAAGCCATTTTCAAACTGCGGTTAGGCCACGTTGCGTGGATCAACTCGAGTCGGGTTTTGTCAAGAGTCAGAATAACGTAAGAGTGTACATGAGACGATGTACGAATGTGATTGAAGCATGACATAGTTGTGTGGTGATATCTCCTTTCTGACCACCCCTGCGGAGAAACTGCGTGATGGTTAGGTACGTAGCACAAGGACAAATTTTTATATTAGATTAAAAAACGTTGCAAATAATTCACAATGAATTAATAACTGATAAAAGGAGATAAAAATAAATAGGCCAAGAGATAATTCAAGGATAAAATAATATCTAATAAAAATAACGACATTTTTAATTGAGTTTATAAAAATATAAACAGATGATAAATAAAAAAAAGTACATTGTTACGGCATTAATTATGTTGTATCCTCAAATGATGGAATGTATAACTCAGTGATGCACAACTCGCGGCCAGCGGACTTTTCCATGTGGCCCGATTGACTAAATAATTTAAATGGAAATCAACACCATAATTATATAATTATTTTACTTATTATTATTTACTTCTTATTACTATTTACTTATACATTTATTTTTTATTACCTACATATTATTATTTACCTTTTTTTATTTTATTACGTACTTATTACTATTTACTTATTAATATTTACTTAATATTATATGTGCATTATTATATGCTTATTACTATTTACTGATAATTATTTTGTTGTTTTTATTATTTAATTTTTATTATTTAATTTTTATTATTTATTTACTATTATTTACTTATTTTTATTCATGTATTATTATTTACTGATCATTATTAAATTGTAAAGCCGCTCATCTCAACACAAGATTGTCCTAGTGAGTTGAGTGGCTAATGTTTTTGTTTTTATATTTAAATTTAAGTGTACATAAAAAAATATATTTCATTGGTTTGAATTCGGGCCTAGAATATTTGCGCACCTTATAATTTATGCTTTGGATGACCTCTGTTTTATAGCGGGTACACGACCAACTCTTGTTCCTGAAAACATAGAAGTAACGGATGTGAGTTTTGATATTTCTCACACATTTACACGATATATTTAGCTAACGGGATAAAAAAAGCCTAATTAAAATAACATTACCGAGAAATATAATAAAATGTATAAGAATCCGGAAAAAAAATCATTTTTTTGACTCTTCTAGAAAGTTACCAAATATGAGCCAAAGAATTGTTTTTTTTTGTCCAGAATATTATACATTTTATTACATGTTAAGAGGAACGGCTTCGCGGCCTGTTTCATACAAAACTTAATTTTGGATTTGAGGCCAAAATACTTTCCTATAGAAAACAGTTGCAATCGTTACAAATTCATATACCCCGGATTATTATTTGTCCATACTTGACATTATTATTTTTTAGCATTTTGTATGTCCTGACGAGGTAAAGCTTTGCTTTTGAAACATGTTGATATGCACGTATTAATAAAGTGGTGATTATAAAGCAATTTTTAATTTATTTTTTACATTATTATATATCGTAGAAAATTGATTCTGCGCAATACAGCCATTAATTTTATTTCTAATAACAGGTATCGCAACAGATTTGACCCTAACGCAGTGCTCATACAGATGCATTGCTTTCATACAGCATATTTTTCGCTAACTTGTTCATCGACTTCGTAAAAGAAATTCCCCGTGTATTTGAAAAAAAATACCAATTTTGATATAATAAAACTGATCGAAATTATAAAAAAAATGTTAATACTAAATTATTTGGGGGCTAATGACGATTTAAAAAAAAATACTTTTACACCTTCTACTATGAAAATATAATGAACTATAAAATAAAATAAAATTACTGTGTTAAAACGAGCATTATGATGGACTTAAATTTATATTAAAAACAACCAAACGTTGGAAAACAAATTTGCGGTACATAATTTAAATTATCGACCCGAAGAAACTTTTTTTTACAAGTTTTGTTTTTTTTAAATTTTATTTTATATTATCATATTTATATAACAAATATCACAATTTAAAAATAAATTACCGTAAAGAGGCAAATAATTTGTAAAGTTGACTCTAAACTCATGAAAAATTAATTAATTTCATAATTTACAACCAAAAATAAATCCAATCTGTACTAGATATTTAGTGTGCCTTTAATTTTTAAAAAAATTATTTAGTTTGGGTGGGTATTTTGGCCTTAAACCCAAAAATAAGTTTTGTATGAAACAGTTTGCGAAGCATTTTTCGTTACCCCCTTAGTGAAAAATGTAACGAAATCTATAATAAAAAAACTGTTTTTTTGGCTCTCCTGGAAATTAGCTAAATACGAGATACTACTATTCGTGTTATTGTAGGCCTCGAATTATCATCGTATCCAGTGAACAGAAAAATCACTAAGGGTGAAATCCCTAAAACGGACAGTCGCCAATTGACATGAGACATTTAGACCCCTGGGCCCCAGACAGGCAAATGAAAATGGTTAACTGTTCAAGAAAGAATTATTTCAATCTTTTAAGATTCTTGGTGAAATTTACAGAAATAAACAAATAAATTTCGCTGACTTTGAACAAAATGAACTTCCGTTGGTTTTCTTTCACATAAAAATTTGTGACTTAGAGTTTGATTTTATTTTTGGGTGGTTTTCTCTGATAGTTGACATTGCAAGGCTCTCCGAAACGTTTGATTGAGAGCAGGTTCCCAAATTACAATGTATCATTTTAAATAATTAAAAATTATCTAATTTTTCCTACCGATTTTCGTGAATCAGTTACAATATTCAGACGCTAGATGCCACTAACGTCTACTCTTTAAAGGTTTATTTACTGGTTTGAAACTCTGACTATTATTTTAGTAAGTAGGCCATAAAACTAAAATGTTTTCTCGTATTTTTCATAAACGGACATATTAATTAAATTCAGCACATATATTATTTATTCTTTCGCCGTTCCAATGTATTTACAACATAATAAATAACCGGAACATGCCCCTACGAACAAGCATGTATTTATTTATTGACATTGCCGGTAACGGTCGACTAAATTATGCATATTTAGTCTACATGCATTGTTTGTTTGTTGACGATCTACAGTCTTGCTCGGGAACGGTGAAAAATTATCGACATCTTCTTCTATTATATAGGGTGTTTTTTTTAGAGGTTTGGTTTTTAAACACCTCCTAAACACCTGTGAACTGGCCTCCACGATCGTGTGATCTCACACCATTAGATTACTTTCTTTGGAGGTATGTGAAGTCACTAGTCTATGCTGATAAACCAGAGACGTTGGACCATTTGGAAGTCAACATTCGCCGTGTTATTACCGATGTACGGCCCCAGTTGCTCGACAAAGTTGTCGAAAATTGGACTTCACGATTGCGTTTCATTCGAGCTAGCCGTGGCACTCATATGCCCGAAATCATATGTAAACAGTCAATATCATAGGCATTAACATTATTTTAATGTGTTTTTTTTTAAATTTGTATACCTCTAAAAAAACACCCTTTATAAAGAAGATTGTCCCGGGCGGACGGTGTTCTGTTACATAGGTTCCCAAAGTGGTTCGTACAGACCCCTGGGGGTCCATAGAGATTTGCAGGGGGTCCACGGCAGGGAGAAAAAAAGGAGGTCCACGATATGTAAATGGGGTCTACAGATCGGAGTTCAATTAGACTGTTCGCTTAGTAAAGCACCGTAGTAAGTTTCGCTCGACAAGCCTACCGCGTACGTAAATCGAAGCGTACACGCAGGCACGTTCATGTGCAAGTAAAGGTTTTATAAAAAAAACTATCTCAAGTACCAGGCGTGGCCCGGGGTTATGAACTGTTTGTAGTAAAGCATTGAAGTTATGATGTGTTACCCCTACCCCTACCAGTACATCTACTCCGACTCACTTTACTCCTACTCCTACCCCTACACCTACTCAGAAATTTTCATATTATTTTTAATGTCAAGTGTACAAAATTTCATCAACTAACTAACTAACTAACCAAGATGCCGTTTCCCCGCTGGGGTAGGCAGAGAGGACGGGCCGCCAAACAACTCGATCTTGGCATACACTTCTTGTTTCATTCATATTCATACAACGTTTCATACATGCTCTTCTATTATTCCGACTTCTGACATGGCCTGGCTCAAGTATTTGATTCGCTCGATCGTGCCATGTCTTCCTCGGGCGTCCCGACTTCTTTTTAACATTCACATTCGCGTCATATATTCTTACACTCCTTTCTTCATTCATTCGCTCTACATGCCCGAACCATCTAAGCGTCCCTTTCTTAATTTCATCGAAATGTACCAAAATCCTACTTTAAGGGATGGGTAAGGGAGATGGGGTTGTTTTTTAAAACTCGTGTAGACAGTTACCTTCCTCTTATTCCATAGGTTAAGTGTGCAAAATTTCATTAAGTTTATGATAAAACTGTAGATTTGTATTCAAAACAAATACATGCCGCCCGCCCAGAAAATTCTTCTTTATATAATAGAGAAGAAGATAAAAAGAAGGTAGGTGAAGTACCCGGCGTTACCCGGGGCCATGTATTAACCCTAACCAGTAATTTTCCTTTTATTTTGAACGTCAGGTGTGGAAAATTTCATTAAGAAATGCCAACATTCTGCTTTAAGGGGTGGGAAAGGGAGATGGCGGAGGTTTTTTGAACTCTCGCATAGACAGTGACCTTCCGCTTGTATCGAAAGTCAAGTGTGCAAAATTTCATCGAGCTCGGAATAAACCTGTAGATTTGTATACAAAACAAACAAACACCGCCGGGACATTCTAATTATTTAATAAAAGATAGAAGAAGATCTTTCATAACACATTTACTTTTCTATACGCAATTTGAAATCTTTGTTTACGTTTTGATTGGCGACCTTTGAGCGGACTTCAAGGGCTTAAAACTGAAATGAATTTTTTTAATCTTGGGTTACGTATTTTGCACTCATAAGATTTATTATTTTCGTTCATTACGATGTGTACGAGTGTGCCAAATGATATGTATTAATAATACACATCTGTGATAACGATAAACTAGGTCAAAGAAATTGAAAATAATATTGCGTTACAACGTCCGATGAGGCAGATAAAAAGAAAAAAAACAATCATATTTTTTTATCAGTTAATTTTTATCAAGTCTGATAAAAGAGTCTGAAAACAATTACAATCTTACGCTAAAATATTTTAAAAAAACTTGTGAGGACCTTTGTGGTAATTTTAGTTGAAATACAAGAAGTATGGTTCAATTTCATAATGCTAACAGAAAGTTTTCCAAAGAAGCGAAACTAGCAGTCCACAATGGAGTGCTGATACCAACCCTGATGTATGGCAGGGAATGTATGGGAAGCATTTGGAACTAGCAGAGAAAGGGTTAAAGTAGACTGAATGTTGTAGAAATGAGATCTTTTAGGCGATTGTGTGTAAAACCACGTATGATTCGTAAAAAATGCTGATGTAAGCGTAATGAGTAAGATTAAGAAAGGAAGATGATCGGGATCAGCTGCCCACTATAGTTCGCTTGTGTGCCATTACGTCTGGTAAAACAACTAAATTTATTATTATATTTCCTATGTAAAACAGGTATTATTCTATGTCCACTTTATATTCACATTTTAATGCGTGACCTTTATGTAAAATCCCCTTTTAGGCGTATAAATAAATAAATACCATAAAAAAATCCTCAACTATGAATCTAGTGGTGATCCAAATAAAACCACTCCCTGCTTTATTTATTTATTCATTACTATTTCTTAGAGACAATTTTTATAATATAAGCAATTACTATATATATATAATAACGTATCGTGAACGTCTCACTAGGAGAACCTGTACTGAGGTGTTCACGTATTTATGACATAGTATTATTGTGAAATGGTTATACAATTATGTTTAAGAATAATAAAAATAAAATAAAAATATTTTTAAAAAGACATAAATGCAAATCAATTATTTACGTTTAATGTAAATGTTGTTATGTTTGATTTGGTGTAATTACACCTAATTAGGTTATCGAAAAAATCTGTTTCTTTTGATTTTATCCAGATCGAGATATTAAGTTTTATTGAATGTGTTGGTGTATTGCACCACAAATGATTTGTCTGTAAGTTCTATACGGGTAGTTAGGAAAATGTATGTTTTCAAAAAACAAAAATCCTCAAACTGTTCTCTTTAAATTTTATTAAATACATCCAAAAATGTCTGAAAATAGGTACAATTTGAAAACCAGTAAAAGCATTTCTGAACGTTTTTCCTAAATTTCCAGTTCGGATTTCACGTACAATTTAAAAGATTACAGTTTGAGGATTATTGTCTTTTGAAACCTTATACATTTTCCCATTTATTCGTATCGATTTACAGAAAAAAATATTCATAGTATTTCTTGAGTTAGCAACCTGCAATGTGTGTATTTTGGGTGGTGACCGTTAAATAATAAATGCATTATTTCACATTTTTAATATGAAATTTGAATGCAGCTGGAGCTCTTGTGCTGGGCGTTCACATCTAAAAAAATCTGTTTTTGTTCATTTGGGTTTTTTATTACAGAATATAGATATTAAATACAAAACAAAAAATTGTCACGCAAGGTAGCCACGTGGCATCTTGTCTGCAGGTTCTATCATTTTTCTCAGTTTAAGAAACATAGTACATAACCGTGTATGTTATGTATTTAACTCCTACCTGAACCTAATCTGAATTTTTAGCTGTAAAATTATATAACAAACTCCCACTTAATATCAAAAAAAGTAATTCTATCAATAAGTCCAGCAAAACTTGGCTTAAGGAATTACCAGAAGAAGAACTGACTACTATTCTAAAAAAAACGTCATAGAAGTTACTGGAAAGACCCTACCCTAACCTTGAAGTTGAAATATAGACGTCGCTGAAACCCCTTTAAGAAAAACCTGGTCCGCCTCAGCACAGGATCTCCTATTGAGGAGGACTATGAAAAAAAAATCTATAATACACGTGTATGTTTAATATTTATTCCTTACCTTAAAATAACAAAATTATGTAGAAACTAATAAAAAAAATAATAAAAAAGCGTACTCATCTGATTCTAAACTTTCTACCTACTTCTTGAATTTCTAGCTATTGTTTGTCTTAAACCTTACCAGACAATACGTCACCCATCACCATTTTATTATAGTAGCTATTAAAATAAGTGTCCTACCTCAGAATTATAAATACCCTTATAAAACTATCCCGAAAGCAATTCCCAAAGTCAATTGTTAACTAATCCATTGTTATTTTCATATGAAGCGGTAACTTGGTGATTTGACATTATAATTTAAAAAATAAAACAATAACTTTGTTTACATCACTTTTATTTATACTTTTGCCGAGCGGGTTTCGCTACTACCGTAGGTTGTATACCGCCCTGAAGAAGCTACTACTATATTTTGTAACTATGTCCGCCAACTTTCCAAATTTAATCTCGCAATTCATTGTAATTTTTCTTTAAAAACCATATGTCTCCTATACCTGTTGCATTACTCCTACATTATAGTTAGGGTACACTTCGTACATCTCATAAAATATATAAACAAAGTATCTGACTACTAAATTCACAATCCGAGCCAACAAGAATGACACCGAATATAATGAACAAGTGAAGAAATAAGGGTGTATTCAGTGAAGAACAGTTAAATTGTCCACAAGAACAAGTAATGCATCTAAATCGGTGTTCAAAACCGACAGGTACGTAACATGTAAATCAAATTAAAATAAAACACCCCTTAAATTGAGCTTGTCTATTTTTGAAGTTTGATTTCTTGCGTCGAGTGAAGCGTACGTCGGCAAATTCTCAACGAATATTTTATTAATTGAAACATTAAAACATTTTTGAGGGACTCCGCTGGAATATCGGGATAACAAACACAATGGGCGATAATCCTCACTGTACTGAATATACTGTAATAAAAAATTGTTATTTTGTAAACCCTTTTTAAAGTTACGATAAGAATGGGTAATTTTCGTATTAATGAAAATGTCGCTTTAAATGCAGCAGTAGCGTGCACTGGTCTATGAGTAAAGGTAGGCTGTGCGTAGTTTTCAAGTTCTGATAAGAATAATGTGTACATTCAGTATGTGAACATTTTTCATTATATTATCATCTTCCTCTGATTGAAGTGGTCGACTGTATAAATAAGCATTCAAGTTCTTTGCCCATTTCCATCAATTGTATACATAATATCATTTCTAACTAACTAACTAACTAATCATCACGCTGTTTCCCCGCGGGGGTAGGCAGAGAGGACGGACCGCCAAATAACTCATTCACATTCATAGAACGTCTCATACGAGTACATTCTCTTATGTTATTCCGACTTCTGACACGGCCCGACTGAAGTATTTGATTCACTTGATAGTGCTATGTCTTCCTCAGACGTCCCCGACTTCTTCCACTCTCATTCGCATTATATATTCTCCTTACACTCCTTTCGTAGTTCATTCGCTCTACATGCCCAAACCATTTAAGTGTACCTTTCTTAATCTTACGCATTACGTTTACATTAGCCTTGCACGCTTTGCGAATCTAAACATTTTTCACATGGTTTTACCAAACATTTGCCTTAAAGATCTCATTTTTACCACATTCAATCAACTTTCATTCTTCCTCTGCCAGTTCCATGCCTCACAGCCATACATCAGGGTTGGTATCAGCACTCCATTACTGACTGCTAGCTTCGCTTTTTATCATTTCGTCATTACTATAATCTGCATATGGTTTGTTTTTCTTAGGGTAGGCACAGATTTTCAGCTTTTATGGACTACATGCCACTGGTAATCAGGCAGGCACTTCGCAACATTCCCTTTTCCCATCAACTTCCCTTACCCATACCCATCAGCCTTTAAAAATACCCTAATCAGGGACGACATAGTCCTGTTGGCTCCGGACAGAGTTAGGACTCAAAGGAGAATACCTGTGTCAATTCACGGTATTCTTTCACCTCTGCATGCACATACGGCTAAGTCTAGCAAGGTCGTGTATATACAGGATGTATCAGTACGTACCCGAAAGGCTAATCCGCGATTTCTGAACATATTTGGAATAAAAAATGTCGTTTTGTGGTTCAATAGTATTTATCTATTAAAAAAAAAAAATTAAAATCATACGTCACCACTGATCACACTGCCAAACGATGCAACCGACCACGTGATACGCGCTCCGCCTCGTGTGGAACGTGCTGCCGGCGACGTGTGACGGAAACATTTTTTTGTTGTTTTTAGTTGATAAAAAAGTCATCAGATGGCAAAATGACATTTTTAATGTTAAGTTTTTTAAATTTAATAATAACTGTTATTATTCATTTAAGAAAACCTTTTATTTATAAAAAAAAAGTTCAGTTAAAAAATTGTAATATAAATAAAAACATTTTATGAGTTTCATTATAAGTACCTACATATAAATCATAAAAACAGGTCGCCTGTAAGTAGCTTCTACACAGTTTGATAATGCCTTCGGAAGGCGAAACATCTGTCACACGTAATTATTACCTAGCAGAACTATTTTATCAATAAAACGCTTTTTGTATTTAATAAAAATAGTTGTTATTAATAAATTAATTATATAAATTAAAAAAATTACTTTGTTTTCGCCACTTTATTAATATTATCAGGAAAATATAGAAAATTCTATATACTCCTGTTACATATTCTGTATATTCCTATATATTCCTATATATATATTCCTGATGAAGAAAGCATCGCTTTCGAAACATGTTGATATCTGTGTATATTAATAAAGTAATGATTGCAAAGTAATTTTTAATTCATTTAAGAATATACTCAGTTTTGTATGACTTATATAAAATACAATCGTAATTTTTTAATTTATTTAATTAATTTATTAATAATGACGCCACGAAGTGACTACCAATCTTTTGAAGAAATTATAGTTACAATTAACTTTAAATTAAAAATTGAGTTCTACAACTTAAACTTGAACACAATAAATACATGTTTTACTTCAAATATGCTCAGGAGTCGCTGGTTAGTCTCTGGGCTACGTGCTGATTCACCCTGTATATGGCATGACAATGGTAAATTTATCTTCGATGAAATCAAAACCAGTCAGAAGACACTAAATCATTGAAACATTTTCCCATTCGCTAAATATTTTGCTAGTGTGATCACGTATCAGTTATTTTAGCGGTCACCCACGACTTTTCTATCTAGTATTAATAATAATGACTTAATGATTATACGGTATATTCGTAATACATAATAAATCATTTATTTTAGGCAAGTTGTACTATCGGTTGCATATTTTCATGACAAGCTAAAGGTAAACACAAACATGTCCCGCGTAAACTTAACCTACCCCAATGCAACACTAACTCACAACAAAACACCTTTATTCACCGCGCTTCATACATTTTTAACACTTCATACAGCGAGTTCGGGTTATTCCACTCAGCTCTTTATAATTTCTAACCAAAAATCAATAAATAACAAGCACACAATACATATTACTCTGCACAAACTAGATCCTTTCCCTTCCCATCCCCCTCATCATCCTAACCTTATAGACTAACCTTGTAACTTTTCTTCTTTTTTTGTTTATTTGACTAATTGAAATACTTTTTAAATATATTTACCATATGTAATAATTACTGTAAACTTTTGGTTTTCCAAATAAAACAAAATAAAATAAATTAAAGTACGCAATAAACGCAGACATCTGAAGAATTGAGATCTCATACATTTTACATTAAAATATTTTTTTACGAACATACTTAACATACACAGAACGCAACGTACGCGATGCGTGTGGCAAGTGTGTTCCTAAGTCATTTATTTCCATAGAAAATGTATGGATTATAAGTTGTCCAAATGTCATAAAGGGCTATTCGCATCTACCAGCACCGTGCAGAGCAGAACAGTGCAGTACAGCCACAGCACAGACGTGGGTATTGACATTATACAGCGCACACATAGCACAGAGGCGAGTACGGCTGTCAACTGAACTGTAAACTGGGCGTTAGCGTCCTCCACAACATGTTTGAGGGTTCTTTTATCCTATTTCCATATTTATTATTATTTTATAACCTATATTCCCCAACCAATTCAATCAATTTTTCGTTATCCATCTTCTTGATTTTGGCAATATCTGCGTCTATTGACGCCAACTGACGCCGAGATGGCGGTGCTGACAGTATGTGTTCATGTTAACCGCGCAGACGCAGACATCACCATCGGCCACTGGCACCGTCAAAATATTTTAGCCGGCAACCTCGTGCCAGCGCACGTGCATGCGTGAAAATATGTAATATGAATGTGTTCATAGATAATCTAAGGAGCTAATGTTGTCAGGCCTGCACTGTACTGCTTTTGCACTGCGCGCTGCTGATAAATGAGAATATACCCTTTATAGTTTTCATTATTTTTAAACGAACTTTAAATAAACGAAATCCGAAGACCTTAAGAGGAACGGTTGCGCTGCCTGTTTCATAGATAACTTAATTTTGGATTTGAGCTCAAAATACCCATCCAAACTGAATGATATATTTTTTTTAATTAAAGGTTTAGTAAATATTTAGTACGTATGAGAAGTATTTTAGTACATGCCATGAAAAAAAAAAACTATTTTCATAATTTTAGAGGCATTTTAGAAAACCATTTGTGGGTTTATAATATATATTTTTTTAAATTGTCATATTTGCCACGTAAATATGATTTCGTAAATAAAAACTAAACATTAAAAAAAAGGTTTTATCGGGTGAATATTTTAAATTATGTAAGGCCAATTTGTGTTCCAACGTAAATCGGTCGTTTTTAATTTAATTTAAAGTCCACCATAATGCTTATTTTAATATTTAAAAAAATATACATATTTTAAATTTTATTTTATTTTCAAAGCATACGGGGTAAAACTTTTTTTAATATCACCGTTAGCCCACAAATAATTGTTAAGGGTGCCTCTAAAATCGCGAAAAATCAATTCCATTAATGGCCTTTTTATATGAATACCGCACAAGAGTCCCAACTGCTCCCAACCGTATTGGGGAGGGGAAGGAGAAGGGGTAGAGGAAGGTGGGGAAATACCTGGCTATTCAGATCTGGTCACCAAATACGGTTAAAAGCTATTTCAAGCAACGTTTCAATTCTGAATGGTGGGTCTTTCACCAGGGCGATACTGAGAGTATCTTCCACTCAGGAACGTACGCAAATATACTATATATATATATTGTTTAATTAATTAATTGTGAAGAAGCACAAATTAATTAAATAAAATTTACTTGCGCACGCCGGGATTTGAACCCGCGACCTTCGGATTCCTTAGTCGAGAGCCTTACCCCTCAACCATGGAGGCTGTCAAATGGCCTATATTTCATAATGCAAAACAAAATAAATTACTTCTAATCCGTACTAGATATTTACTATACTTTTTGAAGAAAAAAAAAGATTATTAGGTTTAGGTGAGTATTTTGGTCTCGAATCAAAATTAAGTTTTGTATGAAGCAGGCCGCGCAGCCGTTCCTCTTAATACGATAAAACGAAAATCGAAAATTTGCAGATGCGACACGTTAGGTTGGGACAGTCGATTTATTTGTACGTTCGAATGTATATGTGGGATGTGTAAGATTGAATTAACCTCTCCACGTTTATTAAAGCTTGTTTTATTTTTTTAAATATTTGAAGATAATATTAACGTATCTAAAATGAATTACGAAACAGAAAAAAAACACAGAAAAAAGGGTAACCGTCGCATCTGAGATTTAAAACCTCAATTTAAAAAATATTAATATTATGATCCTCAATTAACTCCCGTATGTTTGGCTGCTATCTTTTTGTATCATTGCAAGGTTCTACCGGAATTTATTTGCAATCTAGATAGTTTCTCAGATATACGAATATTATACATTTTGTTTTAATTTTTATTTATTTATTAGCAACTACATGAATAAGCTTGTGAAAAAACAAAATATGGTGCGAGTATAAAAACGTTTACAGAACAGTTTTAAAACTCAAAATGGTGGGAATAAAATGATTCTTATATTTTGTAAACTATTCGATCTTTTTGTGTTTTTCTTAGTCCTCCTCACTAGGGGGTCCTGTGCTTAGGAGGACTAGAGTTGTTTACTTTGATATCATCAATTAAGTGCGTCTTCCATGTCGTTTTTAGTGCTATTTTTGGGGTTGTTTCATTGATCCCTCTCAGCCAGAATTTATTTCTTGAATTTTACTAATTTAACTATTTTATTCGTTTTGTATCTGGTGGAAGGATGTTGTGGAGTTTTTTCCAAAATACATAAGGTGTATATTTACAGACTGGTCCTGGATTCGATTCTCAGATTCGACCGTTACCTTTTTTTATTTTCTGTGTCTTTTTCTGTTTCGTATTTCATTTGAGATTTGTAAATATTATCATCAATGATTAATTTCTTAATGTTATTTATTTAATTATATACTTACATACATATCATTATGTCGATGGGAAAAAATAATAATAATTTGCAGAACATGGCATAATAATATATTTGGTTCATTTTAAACAGGTCCATGACGCCATTCCACCTTGGATTTCATCATGGGCTGCTGTGAGTTTTGTTACATCACCTTTAATTTTAATATCGAGTGCAGTTCGAAGGAAGGTCGAATGAGAGCTTACTCCAAGTGAAGATAGGGTAAGTTTGTGACCCTGGAGTTAAAGAAGAAGAAAGGTCAGTTACCATATTGTTCTTCTTCTTCTTCTGAAGTATGTAGTAGATGAGCATAAATGCAATAGTTATTCGGCCTTGCTCGGGATTATTTATTTTTTTGGAATAAAGTTATGAAATTGTGAATTCTTGCTTATCGTTTGGGTGCCATAATTGATTTGACAGCGAATATTACTATCCCTAAACAAAGAAACAAAGTAACATTCTTTATTTCTAACAACAAATTTTATTTCTACTCTCAGATCATCGTTTATATTCTAGTTAAAACATAAAGTGACATGAATTAGAGACATTATTGGAACGTATCTTTAAATCCTCTAGGTTTTTTTTGAAGATGTCAAGAGAGATGTTATTTAGAGCACCATACCCCTTGTCATGCCGCACTGAGCCAACACGTCTGTTCTGCCACGCGGTATGCAGATCGAGGAACAACCCCCGGCAGTAGTTATTTAGTACAAATAACTTATAGCATTCCAGAAGCTATGAACTATTTATCAATTTAGGCATAATTAACTTGAGTGCCCGAAGGCAGTGGGACTACGGCATTCTTACGGCGTTCTCTAACCCGATTCTCGATCCATCGCCGTGCACTGCGGTGGGAGGGATGAATTAATTCGTCCGCAACTCCTGGATACACTGACCCCAGATTTCTACCCACCCCTCATACCTTTTTTTATTACCAGAACTTACTTTCCTTAAAATGACCCTCTGCACAGCATCCCTAAAGATGACATAGGCCGTGAGGGAAAATATTTTTTTCTCAGGGCCTCCCATCTGAAATTATTGTTAATAAAACCTGATTTGGGATATGTTGTGAAAATGAAGAATGTGGGGAGGCGAAGGTGATGACAAAGGGGAGGGTTGGAAAGTATCTAGATATTAAGATCACATTTATGGGAGCACAGTGTGACTATCACATTCCCAAATTGTGTTATGATTCCAGACTGCTAGAAGTGGGAAGGTGAGGTGAAGGTTGGCTATTCAAATCTAGTCACAAAGCATCGCTAAAGGTATTTCAAATGGCCGGTCAGAGGCTGAGTTGGAATCGCGTCTGGGTCGCACCCAGGCGTCACGAGTTCAATTCCTCGGCTATCTAAGTCCTCCATCACGACACAAGCAACATCTTCCGCTTACTGTGATGGTAGTAGGAGATTTTCAAATATTGTCAGGTAATATATTCATAAGCAGCGAATGTTTGACTTTCTTAAAAAAAAAACGTTTCGATTAGAATGATTGGTGATCTTTAATCGTGGCGATGCGAAAAAAATACATAATTATTTACAACTCATAACAGTATTCTAATTAGTATTAACTCTTTCTAATTTTGAAACTGTCAATTCTAGGTGGAATTAAATTTTAAAATTATATTTTTTTTAATTAAATAACCTTTGCAACTTTCTTACACTTATTTATTATCGGCTGGGCCGGTTTCACCCTATCATAGGCATCTTCAGACAGGAACAATTAAAACTAAATCTATGATATAAATAAATAGCATCTATTTAAGGAGTAAGTCCCATCGCTCTTTCTAATATTGTACATTTATTTCTTGAAATTTGTTTTATCTCTGACCGAACGGCTTTACAATAATATTTAAAAATACTTTCTGGTTGGTTTAACCCATTTAGATGCCTATGATAGGGTGAAACCGATCCGGTCGAAAATAAACAAGTGGAATAAAGTTACAAAGGTTTTTTAATATAAAAAATTTATTCTTGTATTAACTTTAAATTATCACCACTAGAAGATAGCGGTAATGTATTCGACAAAATATACTAATTCAAAATCACCAACAACGTTCTTGATAATTACGAGGTGTGCTCGAAAGAGAAGGTGAATTTTGAATTTTCGCGGGTTGTGTACATTCGATTATCGATTTTTTTGTTATGTTGGTACACATATGTTTATCATATATTATTATAATAGCATTATCAGCCATTTTGGATCAGTGGTTTGTTTTTTACAACTGGAAAGGTTAGTCACGTTTTTGGGTGTTCTTCGATTTTTTATTTAGGTTCATTTTCTGAGGCATCATCAGTCCGATTGAAGTGAAATTTTAGATTTGCTTTATTTTTTATGTCCTGATTAGCATTTCTTCAAAAAAAATTGATTCTTTTTACAAAAAAATTGTTAATAATTGTTAATCCTATGGAGGAATTTCCTAGTTTTGGTCGGAACTTGATGCATCTGGGGCATCATCAGTCCGATTGAAGTGAAATTTTAGATTTGCTTTGTTTTCTATGTCCTTATCAGCATTTCTTCAAAAAATCCAAAAAATCGATGTTTTTAGATTTTTTACCAAATTTTTATTTAGTAAAAAATCGAAGAAAAAAAAAACGTGACTAACCTTTCCGGTTGTCAAAAACAAACCACTGATCCAAAATGGCTGATAATGCTAACATATGATAAACATATGTGTAGCAACATAACAAAAAAAACGATAATCAAATCTACTCAGCCCGCGAAAATTAAAAATTCACCTTTTCTTTTGAACACACCTCGTATGTATTACCGTTTAGAAAACATTCATTTCCAATGCAAAGGCTCAAACCAATTATTTCAAATCCCACACTCAATAACTATAAAACTCTAAACTTTAATTTATCCACAGGTCATTTTACTAAATGCATACTAGAAAAACTTTAAAAGGTTAATTACGAACTCTCTGCCCCTGCTATGTGTTGTTTATTTAATTTATTATAGAAACAAAACAATTAAACAATTTTCAAAAATTAAATTAACTAAGTAGGTACCTTTGATATGTTTGCTCGTAATTTCTGATGTATACATGTATTTACCGAGTGAAATGTGTGTGTGTATGTTTGAATGCGTTTGTAGGTGTGTAAGTGATATACATATTATAGAAGTGATGCCATATGTATGCGCATTGAGCAGTCTATATTATTTGTCAAAATGTTCCTTATAAATATTATTGAATGAATGAAGAGCTGGGTTAACGCCCTTCATATTTACAAAAGTATTGGTCAGAATTAAAAAATCGATAATTTACAAAACACACAGCACATCCACTCATACTTATGCTCTAGACACGTATCTAATTTTACCTTATCTATCCAATTTTTATTTTTATTATAATTTGTATATGTTTTTCGTTTATAGTTTTCATTTTTCATTTTTTGCAATATGACAAAAACGTGTGTAGAAATCATTGTTTCCAGAATAAAGTTTAAAAAAAATACGTGCACTGTCGGCTTTAAAGGAAACTGTTCTACAGTTAGTAGGTAAGTACCCACCGTTTCAAGGTATCCCGCACTTGGTCAATTATCGATCAACAAAAAAACAAGTTTAATTTCGTATTCACCGTAACACGATAATATGCAATCGGTACTATCCACCATCAATCAATGTTGACGATTTTTTTCTATTTCTTTACCACTTCAATATCTTCCATTTTTCTGCCATTGAACACGGAATAACCATGAATATCACCAACTTCCGGAATAAATACGTCAAATCAACCGTAAAACACATCACAATTACAAGGCGTAGCGAAAAAACAACAACAAAAACAACACAATCCAATAATAATGTCAAAAAATAAAATGCGAAAACACAAAAAAATTTCAATCGTTTCAACAAAGGCTACAAAAATATAAAAAGGGTTGCAACAAAAATACGCGAAAGCAATTACGAAATGGTTTGAAAAATACCTTTTTTATGAAGTTGTATATATTTATTTTTATAAAGCCCGATGACGCATCGATAAAAATCATTGTCAGGTTCTTAGTATATTTTTTTGAGGCCATGACCTAAATTTTTTCGCCGGTGTACCACAAGGCTTACTTTAGTGCCTACTGGGTGATCGGGCGAGCTTTTGTCCTCCAACACGTTTTTTATTGCTTTTAATTTTCAATGTTACGGTTCACATTATTGGTATTTGTGCGTTTTTTATCAACTCGTCTCAATGTTACGATCGTTGGGAATGGTTACAATAATTGGAGTATTTTTTTAATGCGTAAAAACATGTTTTTTTTATGTTAAAAAAAAACGTTTTTTTATGAATCTAACTAATTAACTTATCAACTTGGTGACACTGAAATTAAGCAATAGGATTAGGAAATAAAGGATAGCTTACCTTTGTTTCCGTAGCTGGTGTCCTCGGTGCTGGTAAGGACGTCTGGTGATAATTCGATGAATCCGCTTGTGCTTGATGATTCGAATTTTACCACTGTGAAATCCACTCGTATTACGTGGCTCTTATTAATTGTTTTTTGTATTTAATTCGTAGAACTCCAGAACAGAATAGAGAATTTGTATTATTTTCTAACTAAATCGTTATTTTTATAAACCCGTCTAAATTAGAATGGGGTGCAAGTGAATATAATCATATAAATAAGTCGTCACAATGTGGATTAACCGCAGTTTGAAAATGGCCTTGAACGCCGAAATATCTGTGACAATAAAAAAACTATAAATACTCACATAACTTAGTAATAACACTATTAAATTTGATATACATTTAATTTTTTAAAAATTACGTGGTTCTCATATCAAGACTGTGAAATCTGGTTCGAAAGACACTGAAACCATTGTACGTGCCATTATCATGTAATTTTTCTTCAGTGGTTGCACGGAGAGTAGACGGTACACCATACATCTCTGTATTGACAAACGTTCCTAATGTAATACTGCCAGGCATGCTATCAACTAGAGCACCATATAAATGTTACTTCCTAAGCTGAATCTAATTATGTAGAAACAAATACAAAAACACACTTAACTGGCAGGTAACTTCAGATAGACGAATATTGTGGGCACTGCGTTATCCTTCAATCGAGTTACATTCAATGTTCTGTTGAAACCTTCTTCAAAATATTTTGAGCACTTGAGTTCTTGGTTGGTTCTCAACCCCCAAATCGCATAGCTTTGAAAAACTTTTTTACTTTAACATGCACCACTTGAAAACCTGAAAGTGCACTTATATCGTAAACATGCAATATTGCGTCATTTAATGTTGTAGTTTTTTGCTAGGTTATCTTATTTCTACAGCATTCAGTCTACTTTTATCCTTAATCAGACAGTTCCATGCCTCAGTTCCACATATTACCCAGCTTCCCTTTGTAGGCAGGCGTGTTGTTGCAATATTTTTTAAAATTTTGTCACAATTGATGACCTAGCGATTTGCTCAATATTGCTGAATAAATCAAAATCAAGAAAACCTCAGAAAAAAACAATTTTCGCGTAAAATGCTGACGGCAATTCTAGACGGAAGACGTCCTGTCGGCCGCCCAAAACAAAGCCAGGGAAAGCAACTGTAGAGGATATGCGAGGAAAGCTGGACATGTATGGTGGAGGAGAGTTGATGGAGGTCATAGATACTGAAATTATTCAGCCAGTTAGCGGCATCGGGATTCACTTGGTCACAGCACAGGTATGCCGTGGGAAAACTGATGAAGGGGACATTCTTCTACGATGTGTTTTGATTTTTTTTGTTTTGAGTTTTGATGTCTACATTCACACCTTTAGCATTTCCCTATTTATGCATCTTGTCTCCGGGGGAGAAAAAACCCTACACTTAGATGACTAGCCGGTGGGGAGGCCAACACCGAATCCTCGGACACAAGGGATTGGAGGAGGATACTGGGATATCAAGGGTTGAAGCGCTGATAAAATGATGATCTTCGACCTAGGACAACAAAGCACTCAAGGGTGTAACAGAAGCAAAAATATCTTGAAAGAAGCGTGATTCGTGAACAACGGCATGGGTATTGAGTGAGGCGCTGCACTGACGCAGTGGACTGATGCCGCTGAAGAAGCACGGATCAAGAACGAGGGTTTAGAGTAATTTTATAATCTCCCATAGAGACGACCCAGTTCTAATATTGCTTTAAAAAATTGTACATAAATACAATTTAGACTACCCTGTACCTGCTAATGCCAATATAAAATCCATTCATACATAATATTATGTCACGTGTGTTCTAATACATTATTTAGTAATATTTCATGAGTAAGTGGCTCATCATTCCTCATAAATTAATATGGTAATAATATATATCTGTGAAACGTTGCTTAACCTATAAAGTCATTATGATGATCTGACAATTTGTAAAGCCAAATAGTCATCCTTGTACTTTCATAGCGATTTTATAATCGGGAAAAATCGTGATTATTCATGATCGATTTATGATATTGCGTCAGATTTTTTTATGTTAGTAATTTACGCGAATAAATTAATCCCCTTTATTGGATTCGTGTGGTTTTTTTGTGCAGATGTTCGGATGCAGTGAAGGGTTGAATTTATAAAAAAAAGGTGTTATGTGAAGCTTTGCACAATTTTTACTTTAACAGTTATGGTATCTATTTCACGTCTAATTTGTGGTTTTATTTTTTATAATTTCTTCAAAAGATTGATATTCACTTTGTGAACATTATTTATTAATATTTGACATTATTTTTTAACATTTATCTTAATTACTCACCTATTTTAATCAATTTTTGTTTGCGGTTATAATTTGTCTATTCTTACATTATTGTATTCTATGTTTTTCATTTGTCTATACTTGACATTATTATTTTTTATATTCCTGATGAGGAAAGCATCGCTGTCGAAACATGTAGATAAGTATTAATAAAGTGGTGAATACAAAGTAGTTTTTCATTTTGTGGTATTTAATGAGAGTGGAAGATACTCTCAATATCGCCCTGTTGAAAGACCACCATTCAGAATTGAAACGTAATACACCGACATTGTTATACATAATTCATCAAATCATCCTTTTTCTCAAAAACTCGCGGCTTTTCACTCTATGATTAATAGATTAATTACGATTCCTTTGTCTGTTCATAATTATACTTTGGAATTAAATATCATTAAGCAAATAGCAGTAAATAATGGTTATTCTACTAAAATAATTGATCAAATATTAAATAAAAAGAATAAACAGAAATTCTTAAAACTATATATTTACTGTTTTTCTAAACATAATAATAATCAATGGCGAAGAATGCTATTTGTTGATAACGATATATCAAAAATAATTAGTAAAAACATTCCCGGTTCTATACAACCAGCATTTTATACAAATAATAAATTTAAAAAATTCATCCTTAACAACAAAGATAGCGACATTAAAACGAAAAAATCGGGCGTTTATAAACTCAATTGTAAAGATTGTAATTACTTTTATATAGGTAGAACAAATAGAAATTTTGAAGTAAGGATTAAAGAACATCTGAGGGCATTAAATGGCAACAGTGAATCTGAGTTCGCAGATCATTTATTGGAAAATGATCATAATTTTGACAAAAACCATTGACTTAAAATATTACATACGGGTTATAAGGAATCACAGATAAATAATTTAGAGATTTTAGAAATTAGGAAAAATTTAAATAATAAAGCAGACATAATTAATAAGCAACAGATTTTTATAAACCCTCTTTTGAACCTTTTCCCACTTAACCGGTCTTTCCCTGCTAATGACTTTGAAATCCCTGCTAATGTCTTTGAAATCCCTAATTGTAATAACCTTCCCCCACTCTTACCCATTCCCCTTCCTTCTACCCTTTCCAACAATATGTGATCTATATTTGATTTTTAAGTTTAGTATACAACTAATCCTGATGATGTGAACATTGTTCATGAAACATGTTGATTGTATATAAATAAAGTGATGTAAACTAAGTTATTTATTCTTTTGATTATAATAATTCTAGTTTATAGTGTGAAATTCGATCATTAGACGTTTCAAATTGATCAGACAATCGTTCACGATGTGCAAACACAGGTTAATTTTCTTTGTATGGATTCGATTCTATAATTGTGAATATCATAATTAGGAAACCAAGTAGACTAGTAGTAACACACCTTTTATACCTCCTATACTAATTTATTAATATGTACTACTTGTCACATCTCTTTATAATAAATTAAATGATCTCATTGAAGAAGATAATATTAACACAGCCCAACTTTGTTTGTTTGTTTTTGTAGCTTTATTTAGATGTAAGCAAATTTTCATACATCTAGTAATAAAAAACATATAAGATACATAATAAAATAAATAGAGTCATAAAATTATAACAGAAAGAATACAGTTAATAAAAAAAAAGAAATACAGTTACCCCAGTTCAAAAAAAAATATGGTTTAAGAAATACAGTTAGTACAAATAGAAATACAAGTCATAAATTTTTCTTTATGTATATAGCACATGTTTTACGGAAAGTGCCAAGACTTAAACACTAAAAAAAAAAAAAAACATACTTTTTTTTTTAAACTAATTTTTTTTTTTTAAACTGAAACACGATTCCGAAAAAAAACAGAAGAAAAATAAAATGGTACCATAAAAACCGGATAGGTATATCCGAGACTCTATTCCAATTGCAATTGTGTTAGGGAAGAACTTTGCGATCATCATAAGTATAGCAGCCAATAATATGGGATTTAAAATGGGGGATAATATTAGCAAGTCTTGAACTTGAAGTATGATATCGGTGAAGATTGCGTAAATTGAACCGGTCTCATTAGCTAAGTAGACACAGGTCCTGGGTTCGAGCCCCAGATGCGACTGATACCTTTTTACCTTTTTTATTTTTCTGTTGTTTTTTTCGGATTCGTGTTTCAGTTGGGATGTGTTAATGATTAAATATTACCATGGTTTATAAACTTCAATAAGTTATAAAAAAATTGAATTTTATATTACGGTTTTTTTTCTCTATTATCACACTATGTCAATACTTTTTCTTCTTCTTTATTTGCATAATAGCTCTTATCTAAAATGGACTAAACTTGTCAATTTGACCGTCCTCAAACGGGATTTGTTCCTAGTTGGTCAGTCAAATTTTGTCTTAAATAATTTGTGTTTAAAAAAATAGGTTAGTAATGATAACAAAAACAGGGTAGAATCGTTTAAAAAATACCCCCACACTGCATCCCTAAAGATGACCTATACCACGAGAAAAAATCAAAATTTAAAAAAATATATATAAAAATCGTATGATTTTGTTATTGTTGGAATGAGGAATGTTTAAATTACCTTGTAAATACTTTTACTGTTGACATAATCATAATTTTTCCCGAATTACTATCAAGATTTGATAATGTAATGTGTCAAAGCAACGCAATAAAGGACTAATTAAGATTGCCTATCTATATTCACGGAAATCATAACAAAAGCCAAAATAGAGGTCATGAAAATGGGAGAAATTAATTCGACACACTTTATCTGAATTGGTTCATGGGTACTTCGAACCTTTAACTAGTTAAAACAAGTAATTACTGTTTATATTCCATATTGATCTGCCTCGAAAACCTCGAATAAGTAGGCTAGGGTAACTTCCAAATAATCACTGGCCTAAAATGCTACTTTTAAAGTACATAAATAGAACATTGACGGTAGTTTTACCTTCAAGGAAAACCTTCAGAATCTTAAGGGAGGCTTAGGGGTGAGACTATCGTACACATTTATTTATTTTAATAATTAACGCCTTTCTGTCTTTACATAGTATAACTTAAAGGATAAGACATAAAATATAATATAAAAATGTGTTAGCAACCCTTACGAGCGTGTAAAAATAATAAAGGGTAGAAAAAATTAGATCCTGTGTAGGTAATACAATATTGGGATGTTTAAAGAATATTTTTCTTAACTGACTTAAGATAAAAAATGAGGTACATAGAAAATGCGTATATTCACGTATCACTTACGTTAGAATTAATAGACTTGGTCTATGTATGACTTCGACGGTTGGAGGCAAAGGTTAGGTGACACACATTTTGGCACCAGCTTTGGTTAACTACCGTCCACGTTTATTTCGTGTGATTTTGACTGCGGTAAGTTAATTACAAAACTGTAACAATTTCTTCAATAGACGTTTAGTTATTTTGTGGCGAGATTATTAATAAAATTAATACGAAGTATTTTGTTATAGTGGGCTGGTATATAAAACATAGGACTGATGAAAAAAAATCTTTGTTAAAGTAAAATTATTCAATTATATATACCATTATTACAATAGGTATATATGTGGATAATATTTTTATTAATGAAGTAAATAATGCATTTATATGTTTTTAATCATTGACGATAATAACTCTCAAAATGAAACATGAAACCGAAAAGACACAAAGAAAAAGATAATGGTAGCAACTGGGACTCGAACCCCGGACCTCATGGTCTATCCGAGACCTTGCGCTCTAATCCGCTGAGCTACAGCTACCCCAATTCGTTTCGTAATTTGTAACAATATCATTCTTCGATTTCTAAGAACTGTCAATTCCATCTTCAATTAGTTCCCATATATTTTTGGCTGCTACCTTTTTATCATGATTATAAGATTCTCTCCGAATTTATTTATTATCTTAAGATAGTATCTCGGATATATTATATGATTTTTATTTGTATGGGATATCTGTTGATGTTTTTTAGAAGTTTGGGAATAATATTTATTTTTTTGAAAAACTCATTGAAGCTTAAATTAATCTATTTGCTAGCAAGTGGTCGATACTTTTGGTATCGCCCTGATGAAGGACCACCATTCAGAATCGAAACGTTGGTGTTCCTTAAATGGATTTGACCGCGTTTAGTGACTAGATCTAAACAGCCAGGTACTACTCAACCTTCCTCTTTCCCATCGTCTTTCCTTCTCCACCCCCCCTCAGCCTCAGAACATACCCCGATTGGTAATCCCATAGTCCCACTGGTTCCGGATAGTTGGATGCAGTTGGGACGCTTGTGCGGTATTCAAATAATAAAGAACGATAAATTGATATTTCCAAGCCGTATACATTTCATAAAGCCAGATCTCACATTTCGACCATTAAACACGTGCGGTCTTTTCTATACTAAAATTAATATTTTAAGGCCTCGTCTCTGACCTCATAATGGAGATGACTTTACTGGCTGGAATCAGTTTCACACAGAAAAGTATGTGCAAATTTCATGACACCAGAACTCACCGTTATAGAGTTTTCGCTGTTTCTCATATGTAGATGTTCTGCTTTATAGTTGAAATGCAATGCCGATGTAAGAATAATGAGTAAGATTAAGAAAGGGACGCTTAGATGGTTTAGGCATCTCTATATATAGCTCGAGGAAGACATGGCACTATCAATTAAATCAAACACTTGAGTCGAGTCATGCCAAGAGTCCGAATAAAAAAGAGTATGTATGAGTGAATAAAGCGAGGGATATGTCTGCCTACCCCTGCGGAAAAACGGAGTGTTAGTTAGATCATTAGATATTTTTTTACTCTGTCATCTTTGGGGATGCTGTGTGGATGGTATTTTTAAGGAAAGGAAGGAGAGGAAGTTCTGGGAAAAAAAACTATGAATAGCATCCGCCGCCTACACCTGGTGAAACCTCACACCTAGCGAACCACTCGTGGTGACCTATGGCAGTTGATGATGTGTACTACATCATCGCCGCTTCCCCTTCCCATCGCGTGATCGCATGTATCAATCAAGCCTAACTTTGACCTTCGCGATGCCCCAGAAAGCCGTACAGAACGTTTAACTCTGTGACATTTAGGTACAAACACTGAACAGGTAATCCCTAGCAGTGCGACTTGTACCGATTTTAAGTAAAACTAAGTTGAAAATTCACGTAACGATATCTCCATAAACCATTATTTAGAGATAAACAAAGTAAAAATTTTGAATGTCTTGAATTTAATATCTTGGAATATCGTCACATTTTAGTAATCAATAACGTGAGCCATTTTTTAACAAATTGATTTTTGTATTTTTTTAAATGTAATATCGCACAAGAGTCCCAACTGCTCCCAACCGTCTGGAGCCAGTGAGACTATGGCATCCCCAATTGGGGAATGTTGTGAAGCTGATGGTTTCGGGGAGGGGAAGGAGAAGGGGAAGAGGAATGTCGGTAAATGCCTGGCTATTCAGATACCATATATTATTTTTAATTAATCAATGGTGAAACAACACAAATTAATTAAATAAAATTTACTTGCGCACGCCGGGATTTAAACCCGCAACCTTCGGATTCGTAGTCGAGAGCCTTACCCCTCGACCATGGAGGCCGTAAAATGCATCGAAATGCAAATAAATCGAATGCCATCATTTGGAATTTTTAAAAATACGTGTTACTATGAAAACCTCATTTAAGTTAAAAAAGGTAACAAGTAAAATAAATCAAATTAAATAAAACTAGAAAAGAATATAAAATTAATAAATAAGAAAAAATGTACTATTGCATGAAGCTATCCCTTTGTGATTATCCACAATAATTAAATGAAACAATAAAACTTTGTTTCATAATAAATTAATTAAAAATTACTTTGTAATCACCACTTCATTAACATATACATATCAACATGTGTCGAAAGCGACGCTTTCCTCGTCAGGAATACACAGAATTCTTTTATTTTATTTAACCACTTTTTATTTCAATCATAGTTTTGATAAAAATACAGAGATCAATATTCTTCACATTAATAGTAAAGGTAAACACTTAGATAATTTAGAACCCTTGGAAATTAAGAAATCATTAAATAAAAATGAATCTATTATTATCACATAAAAACCCTATCATACATTTTAAATATGTTTATGTTCACCCCTCCCTCAATCTCTATCTCTTCTCCCATTCTTTACTAATCCCTAATGAACGCCTTCCTAACGACCCCACCCCTACTATGACACCTTATATGTATGTTGTGCCATGATTTTGTAATATTATTTGGTATACATTTTACCCTGATGATGGAACGGTTGTTCCGAATCCGGTCGGCGTTAGAAATAAAAACTGCTTAAAATAAAGTATTATTGTTTCATTTAATAAAAAAAAAGATAATTTATTTCTTAGTATACTGTATATCCTGATGAAGGGAAGCTTCGCTTCCGAAACCTGTTGATATTTATATATTAAATAGTGCCAATATGTCATATCAATTAATTATTCATTTTATTAATAAAAAAAAGTTTAAAAAGTTCAGCTTCATTTTTGATTTATACGCGATTCATGACTTTGATCTTCGATTGAAACTTAGAATTCTTCATGCTTTAAATAAACAAAACAGATATAAATTTTACCACGTATTTATCTTGTAACAACTCAAAAAAATTATTGCAAACATTTCTTATGTGTGTAAAGTAGTTAGTTCCAAGGTATCAATAAGTTTAAATTCATTGTAGTTTAAAAAATAAACAGTTTTTTTTATAAACAATAATTATTAGCCTGAAACACTCATCCAAATTGAAAAAACCTTCCGAGAAAAGATAAATGTCGCCGACAGGACTCGAACCTGCACCCTTCTGATTGCCGGTCAGATACTCTCAGAAGATAATTCTCTCTCTCCGGCAATCAGAGGGTGCAGGTTCGAGTCAGCGGCCAATTGGATGGTGTTTATGCACAAAAATCTTGTCTTAAAAACTTTAATTTATCAATTAATAAGTTTTTTTTTTTGTTTCTGTTGTAAAGTTGCCAAAATGGACTTAGCCGTTAAAGTGGCGATATGTAGTTAAGTGAATATCTTTCGAATTTTGTGATTTATAGATGACAGATGTATACAAATTTGGGTTCTCTTTGACCCTAGTACATAACTCATTTTGCCAAATAGCGCAGATACGATCGGACGTATCGACTTTAAGTCAAGGATTAATAGCCAATCCTAGTTAAGTTCAGATGCCTAATCCTAGTTATGTAGAGACATAAAATGGGTAATTTTAGTTTATCTTGGGTAATAGTGTCGCGGGATTAACCGCTGAGGAATTATTTTGGCACCTTTTGTCCAAGATGGCGGCTAACGCGAAAGTCACCAAAAATCAAAAACTAGGATTTTTTCGGCCTCCCAATCTTAACAATATTCGAGTAAAAGCAAAAAATCTTTTACCCCACTTTTTGCATGGCAAACACCCCTGCTCACTGTAATAATTATTGGGTAAACAACATTTAAAAGGAATTCAAATATAATGAAGTTATTCGTTACCCGGGAATGTTTATTTTTCTTTTTAAAGCGAAAAAAATTTTCAATTCCAAGACAGGCCAATATATATCGTATTGTAACATTTTTGTGTACAGTGCCTGGGAACATTTCTCCCTCTTCCTGTGTCAACTGTGGTTAGAGGTGCATACATTTGGTAATCTTCTCTACCCAGTGAGCGGGCTACCTATTGCTACTGTAGGGTTTTTATTTATTTTTATTTCAAAGAATTGTAAACTTTGTTTTATGTGCTAGCGGCAATTGCTGATAGCAATCTTATATTTCTGCCTGCTCACTAAGGTAATGGAGGGTATAGGATAGAATTTGGGCGGAGACGGAGGGGGTAGGTGCTGGGGGTCCAGCGGCCGAGGTTGGATATGGAAGGATTCGAGTTCGATTCTAATTTGTAGTAAAATGTTGTGGAAAAATCTATTGTGTATGTGTATTATTTTCATTTTAATGTAAATTGCGGCCAATGAAATCGATTATCTGTCCAAGTAATACGATTTTTGATAAAGTTTTACTAATTTAATAGAAATTAAGCCCTACGTCAGGCACACCACACACGATGACAACACACTTCTATGGGTTTATAACTACAGTGACATTATTATGATGTTACCTATTCCACGATTCAGTGTTTGTTGTCTGTGTAACACTTTCAGATCGCGATTCGGGCATTTGTGGCCCGTGGGTTACTTTCATTGTTTGGCCGATCTGTGATTGCTAAAAGACCCTATTTGGGTTAGGGCGAAAGTGGATTTTTGGGGCATTTCTCTCTTTCTTTTTAACCTACTTATTTTACTTACTCGAGGTCATAACAACGGATCGAAACATTAATTAATTGGCCTTAAAATATTGCGCTTTTTTACGTGAATACCTCACAAGAGTTCCAAATGCTTTCCACTACCTGTCGTCAGTTGGACTATTATTGCATCCCCAAATTATTATTTTTTTTTTAAATTGTGTTTTTATTAAAATTTATAAAATACAAATTAAGTCCTGCTAAAGGGCTCCATCGAAGCCAGAGTCATGTTAGCCTCTCAGAAGCTGGACGTACTGTACAAGGCCAGTGAATACTTGAATTAATAGTACACAACTGCTGACCCTGTACAAATCGCTAGTGTGCCCCACTGTTGATTTTGTTAGCCAGCATTTGATCTGAGACCCAAAATACCTGAAAAAATCATTGACTGAACGGGCGGCCTGTTTGATAGATCCCCTATCTTAATAAACGGATTGCAATCTTTACAGCACAGGCGTGAGGTGGGAATGATGTCCTTGTACTACCAGTATTTAAATGGAAGATGCTCTGAGGAAATAATAATAATAATAATAATAATTGGATTACTTCTATAGCGCCGTTTTCGTGGGAAAATCACCTCAAGGGCGCGATCGTCATTGATCTCTTCGGCACCGGCGCATAGTCGAGAAATACGCCAAACGGGGGGCCAACATTTGCATACGGTTGACATTTGTCATATGAGAATGGGTTGTTTCTTGAGTTCAACGGACCCGCTATGGAACGATTTGCTGGTCGCTGTGTTTCCTCCGATGTGTTTCAACACCCATGTTCACTCCTTCCTCTCCTCAAAAATACCCTCCACAAACCATCCTCAAGGAGAGCAGAGGGCCTGAGGTAAATCATTATTCTCCTCAGGGCCTTCCGTGTGGAGATAATGTAAAAAAATCTAATTAAATTGATTCGTCGGGTGTTTATCCCTTATTAGTTACATATATTCGTATACAAATCTCTATATATAACAAAAGAAATGTTTGTCTGTCTATCCTCGATTTTCTCGAAAATTACTTAACAGTTTTCGATGAAAATAGTACAGTTTGTTCTTATTACTGCCGGGAAGCTTTAAAGAGTTGTTTGAATGATATCTAATACGTTAAACTGTTGCTATAACGTTTTAAAATGAGAATGAAAAACATTGAACCCGCCATATTGTATTGAGTTTAGCCCATAGATATACCACTGTGGTTAGCCACAGATTACATATTCAAAAGACGAAGGTTTGTTTGAGTAGAATATTTTCAAAATGGAAAACACAAGTAGGTACCTACTTAAGAATTTTATCATTTAGACACATTTTGAAAAAATAAATGTTTGTAATGAAATAAAATTTTCATATTAATATTTCTTGGAGTAGAGATAGTAATAGGCATCACAAGGTATTACTTTTGCTGTCAAATCAATTATGGCACCCAAACGACAAGCAATAATTGACAACATCAGCTGGTATATTATAAATTTCATCTCAATATCTACAAAGCTTCTTTAAATCCCCTTTCATTCATTTCGACATTCTCATTTAATCACTATTGACAATATCCTTATAATTTACATTATCAATGATTTACTTTCAGACAGACAATTCTTCAGCACGTATTTAACCATGCCCATTGAGTTACATTGTTTTATACCATTTGGCATTAATGCGATGCAATGGGAAGTAATGCAAAATCATGTTTTTTTGTTCGAAAATTGTATGGCCTAGAGATATTATAGATGATTTAATTAAATACTGTAAGTAGAACACACCTTGGCCTTTCATTTAACAGGGCATTTTTTCGGTGAGACTTTTTACAAGCCTAGAAAAAAATTATGTATCAGATCAAAAAACTTACGAACTGTTTCATACAAAACTTAATTTTGGATTTGCGACCAAAATGCTCACCTAAACCTAATGATCTTTTTTTTTCATCAAAAAAGTACAGTAAATATCTAGTACGGATTAAAAGTTATTTATTTATTTTTGTTTTACATTATGAAATATAGGCCATTAAAGAAATTGATTTTTCTCGATTTTAGAGGCACCTTTAACAATTATTTGGGAACAACGGATATTAAAAAAATCACCCTGTCTCCTTTGAAAATATTTAAAAAAAAACACTTTAAAATAAGCATGATGGTGGACTTTAAATTAAATTAAAAACGACCAATTTACGTTGGAATACAAATTTACCGTATACCATTTAAAATATCGTTCCTAAAAAGGTTTGTTTATAAATATTTTATTTCTATTTATGTAATCATTTTTACATAGCTAATAAGATAATTTTAAAAAAAATACGATAAGCCCGCAAATATTTTTATAAGTTACCTATAAAATTAATACTTTTTTTTCATAGCCTTTATAATTTAAAACAAAAATAAGTAAAATACTTCTCAACAGTACTAGATATTTACTTAATCTTTAATTAAAAAAATATATCATTCAGTTTGGATGGGTATTTTGACCTCATATCCAAAAATATGTTATGTATGAAACAGGCAGCGCAGCCGTTCCTCTTAAGAACTAAAGTTAGCATTCCTCTATATCGCTTTACGACATTACATTCCTCATAAAGTTCCTTCCAACAAATATGGTATAATTTCACCGGCATAGGTAAGTGCAACCTGCATTATACTACATAATCCAAAACGACTTGTGATGTGCATAGATAAAATATTATAATGTTTTATCTATGCATTTTCGAATGTGGAACGATCTCCCTTTTCTCCGCGAGAAGCAAGGTTCTACTAACCGCACTTTCTTATTATATAAAAAGCATAGATAATTTCGCTATAATCTCTGTCGGGTTGAGAATAAAGCCATATAATGGCGGTAATATCGTTCTTGTAATAGCGGTTTTGTCGTGTCGCCGTTAGCGTAAGTAAAATTGCATCGGAAAAGGAAATTCTGGTATCATGCTCATTGGCGTGCCGAATATCAAGTATTTTTTATGCATTTTTACGTTAAACTAATAATTTGAAAATATTGCTTTCCACTATTTTACATTGTCCAGACGGTGAAATTTTTAAAGTCATGTAATGATGAAACAATGGTTCCGTTTAGAATGATTAAAATTAACCACTTTAAGTAAACGGTTAATTCCAATTTAATTCTGTTTTTACAAACTAGTGAAAATGCATTTTAATGGTATGTTTTGATAGATTCTCTTATCTTAACAGACGGATTGCAATATTTGGAGCACAGACGTCAGGTGGGAATGCTGTCCTTGTTCTACCGGTATTTTAATCGAAGAGGAACTGGCGTCATTGATCCCTTCGGCAACGGTGCACAGTCGGGAAACACGCCAAACGTGTGCACAACATTTACACACGGTTGACATTTGCCACATGAGAACGGGTCGCTTCTACAACTCGTTCATGTGTTCAACAGCTCGACTGTGGAATGATCTGCCGGCCTCTGTGTTTCCTCCATCCTATAAAATGGGTCTCTTCAAGACCCGAGTTCACTCTTTCCTATCCACTAAAGGACCCCCCACACACCATCCCTAATAAATAATATTTACTCAAGGCCTCCTGCGTGGAATTACTGTAGAAAAAAAGAAGTGCATTTTCTAATGCTTATTTGAAGCAAATCACGTAGAAAAATAATAATACGTGCAGCTCCTATCAAGAATTGAGATGGCAACATGCTACACTAGCGTCCTCTAGCGGCTCGAGTTGTAAAAATGGTTTTTGTCATACATTTTAATGGATTTTATATGAAACATATTCTTAATAATTAATAATCAATTCCATAATGAATCGTCTGCATGTACTTGGTAATAAATATGTTTTGGACGATGCTACAAATATTGAAAGGTTATCAACGTACAAATATTACTGTATTAAAGCTGTTTGTCAGCGCTTCGATCATAATTAAACTTACTATTGATTGTATTCACTCCTCAACACACAGTTTGCGCCATTGCACATTGTTATTATTTCTATGTTACATAATTGAATTGCACTGTTTTAACTTGTTTTATGTAAAAGCCCTAAGGGCGTAAATAAATAAATAAATAAATAAAAATAAATAAAATAAATTATAGAAATCAAAAAATCAAGAAGGAAATATTAGATGTATATGATTTTACTAGTTTTTTTGCCCATGTATATAAGTATTTATATTTTAAAAGAGGTTATTAGGATTGTATTGATATATGTCTAAATTGTTTACAAAGAAAATAAGATATTTATTATAACAGAGACGTTAGTGTAACATGTTGTCAGTATTTTGACAAAGTTACGCGTGTAATCAAATATCATATACGTTATTGTGTTCAGTTTTTTAAAGAAAGAACAATATATTTTTAATTTTTTCCGGACCCTTTTATTGGTATTCTCATTAAGTAAGTGAATGTTTGATTTTACATTTTATGGAAATAAAACAACAACAAAAATAATTGCTTAGTCTAAAAATTGAAATGGTCGAAATTATTTTTTATTAGGGTAACGCACGCCCCTGGTATGACGGCACGATTACTATCACGCTCCGGGTCGTGAAAGTCTTCGATGAATGGTGGGCCTTTCTTCTCCTTCTCTCCATTACAGCTGCGAGCCGCAGACACGAGCCATACGGAGGAGAAAACTATAAACTGCACTCTACCGCGGCCACTTTGTATGTCAAGTCCGTTGTTTCAATGTTAGGTTCAAGTGCGCCTTGAAAAAAATGATGCTTGGTTTAGGAATTCAGTAGAAATATGATTTTTTTAACACTTTAAACAAACAAATGAGAATGAGCGAAAATGTATGGGACCTGGGACCGATTCCGGTTCTTTTTTATAGTAAAGACATTATCCTTATCCTTAAACTTAAATAATTTTTATTTAACTGCGTTTCCAGTTCTCTTGGATGACAGTTGCCATTCAACGAATGAATTTTTTTTTAAATATCGACATTTGCGTAGTTTTAACAATACAAAAACTTGATGCTATCATAAGTATTGACTCTAAACATTATTAGTGAGTTATTTGTCGCATAATAATGTAATGAAACTAATTTAATTGACAAAATTACGATGTTCGTAGAGTACCTATGCCAAAAGCCCGAAGTGTCGAAATGCGATTTAAATTATTCTAATAATTATAATAAACGACAGGTGTCAGGTATGGGTGATGCACCTTTTATTTTTAACAACACTGTGCTAATTAAGCCACAAATTACTTTAAAATATATTGCCATTGACATGGAATTGGAATAGCAGTTAAGCAAAATGTATTTAACCCTAAGGATAAGGACAAATATATTTTTTTAATTTTTTATAAATCAAATATAATAATGTTATTATTCTGCAAGTATTTTTAGTTTTTTATTACTGTGACAGCTGTTTCAGCTTCAATGCCATTTTTAAATTGCGGTTAAACCACATTGTGACGACTCATTTTTACGATTTTATTTACTCCCCCCCATTCTAATTTGGACGGATTATTAAAAATCACGATTTATTATCGGTAAAACCGATTCAGTGAGAAAATAATTAAAATTCTGTATTTTGTGAGGTTTTTACATTTATAATGTGTTTCCCCGTATTTAAATGAAACAGCTGTCAGAATAATAAAATTTTAAAATTCTTGCACAACTTAATAATAACATTATTAAATTTGATTTATAGTAAATTAAAATATTAAATGGAGTTTTACGAATTAAACACAAAAAAAACAATGAATACGAAGTATTATCCTTAAAAAACAGCCGAAATCGGGCACTGGACCCGCTTATCGATATTTTTTAGTCAATAGTAATAGTAGTTGACCATGGTCTATCTCACAGGGAGTTCAATCGGATATAAAAAAGGGAGAAATAAATTCCTTCGGCTATAAATCCTATGTTTGTCCTTTTCCATAAATATTACATATTATGTTTCCTTAGATCTAAAGTAATTTATTAGTATCACTGCACCTGAGATTAGCGACCTAACAACAAAATACAATTTGACTATTCATTAAATCGTCTGTGGATATTGTGCCGTAGGTTATTAAAAAAAAAAAAATTAAATACGAAAATCGCAATTTTTTTTTTGGAATATTGTTATGAATTTGTGAATTCTTGCTTGTCGTTTGGGTGCCATAATTGATTTGACAGTGAGAGTGATGCCTTGTGACGACTATTATTATATCTAAACAAAGAAATATTCTTTTATTTTTTTATTTTTTTTCATATGAAGCGGTAACTTGGTGATGTGACATTATAATTTATAAAATAAAACAGTAGCTTTGTTTTACATCACTTTTATTTATACTTTAGCCGACCGGGTTTCGCTACTACCGTAGCTTCTTCAGGGCAGTATACAACTAAACTATGAACTAAGATGCACATGTGTTATGGAATGATACAAACAGGCTAGTGAAGGGCCAAGGGTGGGAGATCAGCAGGTACCTGCTGATCGGGAAGGGAATGTACTTTGTTTATTGGGAATAATTTAAAGATTGGACTT
Organism: Halesus radiatus; assembly: GCA_022606495.2. Classification (NCBI taxonomy): domain Eukaryota; kingdom Metazoa; phylum Arthropoda; class Insecta; order Trichoptera; family Limnephilidae; genus Halesus; species Halesus radiatus. The sequence goes on from JAHDVE020004273.1 coordinate 82,930, forward strand.
TTATTTAAATTTATTTGATTATTTATGAGTCTACTATTAGTGTTTTTTTGCTTTCCTTATTTCTAATGCTTCTAGGTTATCTAATCGAATGCCGGTTACATTTTTATGCAGTAAACTAGTGCCTGTAAAAAATGCCCGTTTTCATGGCAGATAGTAACAGTACAATAGTGCCAAAATTTCAAATTAATTAGTTCATGGGAATTGGTCCATTCTGCGAAATCTAAGAGATGATTTATGAGTCTCTACGTCTAACTTCTAGTGGATGATTCAATCTTCGATCAAACGATGAGAGCAAATTGCTGTCAGATTGGTGACATCACGAATCATGACCTACTTACACTAGGCACTTGTTAGATGCGAGGAAAGTGACATGTGCTACTATAAGTGACAACACAGAGTGATTCTATTCAAGAATTAATTCGCAATTAATAAATACATGAAATGTTATTCAATTTTGTAATAACTAATTAATTATATTTCGTTCAGCAAGTACAAAAACCAAGTTTAGTAAATTCTTTAGGACCACATGTTTGTCCCTTTTCCATTCCTTGGTTGGGGCTTTCAGTCCAGTTAAGATGCGCTCCCAAAGAGCACAAACAATGCATCACAAATTCAGTCAGCAAATCGAGATTTTTACGACGACAGAATTATCCGTTCTTGAAATTAATTGAATTAGCGACGAACCGTATTGTCCTCTTCTTATTTTCAAGATGTAACGAACGGAATGCAATCTTTGGAGCACAGACGTCAGGTGGGAAGGCTGTCCTTGCTCTACCGGTATTTTAATGGAAGATGCTCCGAAGAACTAGCGTCGTTCATCCCTTTCGCACCGGTGCATAGTCGGGAAACACGCCAACAATTGTACACGGTTGACATTGTCACATGAGAATGGGTCATTTCTACGACTAGTTCTTGTGTTCAACAGCCGGACTGTGGAATGATCTGCCGGCCTCTGTGTTTCCCCCATCCTACAACATGGGTCTCTTCAAGAACCAAGTTCACTCCTTCCTATCCTCTGAAAGACCCTCCACACAGCATCCCCAAAGATGATAATATAGGCCTCGAGGGAAATTATTTCCCCCAGGGCCTCCTGTGTGGAGATACTGAAAAAAAAATTATTCTTCACTACGTAGGTCTTCGAGGATAGAATTCGTTGAAAGGCACGCATATAGAAAACTCGCGATCCGCACAAAGTGGGTTCGGGGAACGCGGCTTGTGCATCACTGGACTAGAGAATCTGGATTCAAGTCCCACTTGTGACCGTTTCCTTTTTATTTTTCTGTTTCATATTTTCATTACTTCTTCGATGATTAAATACTACAATGAGGTTTATGAGAATAAGCTTCAATAAGTCATTCTTATCTTATTTCACCTACAAATTCATCAATAACTTTCAAGGTACCTTTCAATCTTTGCAACAAAGGCGAACAGTAGCTGATTTAACATTTCGACATAGAATTATAATAATATAATATTACTCGTATATAATAATATAATAATAATATCGACTGTACCGAGCTTCTGTCATTAATTATTTTAAACATACCTTTGAGACATACCCGCTATACAGCACTATTCCACCCGCATAGATACAAAAAAATGCAGCTGCAAAATCACCAACTAACTGCGCTTTTCATTCATTCAATAATATTAACCCGAACAAATCAAACATTGATATTTTTTCGGATTCACTGGCCACATTTAAAATGAGACTTTTGACAAATAATATAATAATATTTTTATTTCAACAGAACAAAGCGGTGAGTGCAATACTCTCTCTGTCATATAAAAAGAATATATTTAAAAATAATAAAAAAATACGTGATGTATAAATAGAATACTAAAAAAGTAATAAAAATAAAATAAAAATAACATATTTAACAATTATGCTACAGTCGCCTGAGGGAAATTCTCCATCCACAATGTAGGGGCGCGCCCTGCCACTGGGCGACGGCCTGGACAAGAGTGCTTTCCGACCTCCAATAGCGCTGAATCGTCCCGGCTATTCTGTGGCCCATCAAAGCAGCGAACCCATGCACCCGTCCCTCTGCAAACATCTGCGAGGCGCTGCATCGCCAAGGGAGGCCGAACAGCACCCTGTAAGCGTAAACTGTTCAATGTGCATACATATGGCATCACTTCTATAATATGTATATCGCCACATCTCACACCTACAAACACATTCACACATACACACTGCACTAAACATGTCACCCGGTAAATACAAGTATAAATCAGAAATTACAAGGAAACATATCTTTGCTTCTGGAAATTATTTTTAACTGTTACAAATGCACTATTTTGTTTCTATAATAAAAAAAATAAATAAATATCATTCTGTAACGTCCTGTATGTTTCATTGACAATGAGAATATGGCAAAATCTTTCAATGATTGAATATTATTATTACATTGAACAACTCGTAACTCATATGACGGATTTTGGCTATGGCCTAGAAAGATATACTGATCAAAATAAGAAGTTATCTTTGCCATTGTGCATATTAATTAATTATAATAATTTAATATACTGTCAGAATCGCCCTGGTAAAATATGTACCACCATTTGTAATCTAGACGTTGCTTAATGGGGAGAGGGTTTATTTATTTGTAGAAGATAACATTAACAACTCCTAAATCGAAACACGAAACCGAAAAGACTCAAAAAGACAAAAGAAGAAGAAAAGAAGATAACGGTAGCAGCTGGAATTTAAACCCAGGACCTGGGGCGCTATTCCCGTTCTTTTTAAGGACGATTCCTTACGTTTTTCCTTAGGGTTAAAGATTTCTTGAATAATTACGGAATTCCGGTGAGACATAGTAAAAAATCGTAAATAGATTCCTAAGAGATTATTTGGAAACACAGATTGAAGAAATATCTTCAAGTGACATAAGATTTTGAACTAAATCTTTTAAAAATAATTACATTATGTTATAATTCATTTTAATACATTTTTATTTTATTTTTAAATTCCATAAGTAAGCTTTTAACGAAGTATTACGTTTTATAAAAAGGTACCTACCTCATTAGATAGAAATGAACTTTTTTCTCTAGTTATAAAAGTGACATTTGAATTTGCGCTTGACATGAATTGTCAAAGATGTCAACATCTATATAATGTTTAATAATGTTTACTAACTAATTATGTTTAAAGTAAATCATAACTTAATTGGTAAAATTCTTAATATTGAGTTTTCCTCTTGTTAAAACATCGCAAATATTGAGTTTTTCTCTTGTTAAAACATCGCAAATATTGAGTTTTTCTCTTGTTAAAACATCGCAAATATTGACATTTTTGATGAATGTCCCTCGCTGAATTAAACTAACAGTTGTCATCCGAGAGAATCGGAACCGCAGTTAAATAAGAAGGGTTTAACCCTAAGGAAAAAGTTAAGGAATCTTCCTTAAAAAGAACGGAATAGCGCCCCTGGTGGTCTATTCGGGACCTGCGCTCTATGTCAACTGAGCTACGGCTATCCCAATCCATCCCGTCATTTTTATTGGTATACTTTGACCTGTCTACTAAGAACTGTCAATATCATCCTCAATTAATTCCTACATATTTTTTTGGCTGCTACCTTTTTATAGCCACAAGATTCTGGCGGAATTTATTTGTAATCTTTACGCAGTGTCTCGGATATACCTATACGATTTTTATTTATACAAGTCTTGGATTAATACATTCAAGATTTGTCAATATTATTCTCCATTTTTTATCCAATATTATTGGCAGCTATCTTTATAATGACGATATTATTACGCAATACGATAAATATAATGTTTTTAAAGTGATAAATATTTTTAATAGAATTTTTTTTTTAATTTACATGGCTCAGCATTTATCAAAATCAAAACAGAAATATGACCTTTTTCTGATCGTCCTACGTATGTTTTACAAAATATTTTAAAATTTTGAATATCCTCGCAAAAATACTTAATTTTTTTTTCCTTTAAAAATGTCAAAAAGAATTTTTCAAAAAAAAAAAAAACAGTGGGGTGTATTCATTTTTCATAAACACTAACTTAATTTTTTTATTTTTATGCAGATAACAAAACTTTGGTTTTAAGTGTATAGAAAAAACGTCGGCGTCCCTCTCCCCCTTAAAAATAATTTAACTGTGTTTCCTAACCTGTTCTGATTATTTTTTATGTGAATCCCGCACAAGAGTCCCAACTGCTTTCCACCGTCCGAATCCAGCGGGACTATGGCATCCCCAATTGGGCCATGTTGTGAGGCTGAATGATATATGCAAGGGAAGGAGACGGGGAAGAGATAGGTTAGGAAAAGCCTGGCTATTCAGATCTACTCACAAACACCGCTTAACCTATTCTAAAAAACAATGTTCCGATACTGAATGCCAGTCTTTCACAAGGGCTATATCGAGAGTATATTCCATTTTGGAAGAAAGTCGAAGATTATCTTAAATAACTTTATCTTTGTTCAGCGACTAGATCTTAATAGTCACGGACTTAAAAAAAAACTTCCCTTTTTTCATATGCTTCATCTCCCCACTTCTGGCTTCACAACGTTCCCCGAATCGAGGATTCCATTGACCCATTGGCTTCAGGCAGTCAAGGTTCTTGTGCAGTTTTAATCATAGATTTACATAGATTTTTCATATGATTTTTTTTATTCGATTAAAAACTTTCGTATCTTTTTTCCGCTTGTTTATAATACGCAGGTTTTTTGATATATGTAAAAATTTCGTAATAAAATGGAATTTAATTTATCAAATTTCTTGTGCTTTTGGACAGGTCACCAAAGAATGTTGGTTACCCATCGAAAGTATTTTGAGTTGATTCCTTGAAAAGGTATTAATGTTGTTTTCATTATTTCATGTTTCTATATATATTCCTAATCAGAGGTACCAATTATATTTTTTAATCAAACGAGAATCTGATCGAGAATTTGACGGCCTCCATGGTCGAGGGGTGTGGCTCTCGACTACGAATCCGAAGGTCGCGGGTTCAAATCCCGGCGTGAGCAAGTAAATTTTATTTAATTATTTTCTGCTGTTTCGCAATTAATTAATTTAAAAATAATATATATTACATTTGCGCACGTTCCAGAGTGGAAGATACTCTCAGTATCGCCCTGGTGAAAGACCACCATTCAGAATTGAATAGCCAAGTATTTCCCCACCTTCCTCTTCCCCTCCTCCTTCCCCTCCCCAATACCTGCAGCCTCACAACATTCCCCAATTGGGAATGCCAAAGTCTCACTGGCTCCAGACAGTTGGAAGCAGTTGGGACTCTTGTGGGGTATTCATATAAAAAAAAAATCGTGCGTGTTTAAATGTAATTAAATAATAAAGTATCGTATCTAATATTCCTAACGGCGCAGTTTTCCAAAAACGCGGGAGAAAGTTGGACGCAGATGGCGGGAAATTATCTATCCGTCGTATTATTACACTATCTGTGGTTGCGGTAACAAGATAATCTATGGTTGATCATATCGTCTATCTATATGTTGATTTGTCTATGTATATTGATGTTCTAGATTTAAGATTTAACGCAGGTACTTACTCAAAATCTTTTCACTCAACACATCGATTATATTATTATAACAATATGTAGATTTTCTTACCTAGTAAGCTTAAGAGGAACGGCCGCGCGGCCTGTTTCATACAAAACTTAATTTTAGATTTGAGGCCGAAATACCCATCCAAACCGAATGATCTTTTATTTTATCAACAGGTATAGTAAATATCTAGTACGTATTAGAAGTACTTTTATATATTTTTGTTTGAAATTATAAAACACAGGCCATTAAAGAAATCGTTTTTTCGCGATTTTACAGACAACATTAGCGATTGTTTGGGGTTAACAGTAATCAAAAAGTCTTAAAATAAACATTACGAAGAGCTTAAATATAAATTAAAAAATACCAATTTATCTTGGAACACTAATTTTCCGTAAATAATTTAAAATACATACCCGAAAAAACTTTTTTTTTTACGATTTTTTTTTTTTAATTTCATTAAATATGATCATATCAACACACTAAAAAAGATGATAATTAAAAAATATATATATATCGTAAACCTGCAAATGATTTCCAATGTTACCTCTAAAATCATGTAAAATCCACTTTTGTAATGGCCTATATTTCATAATTTAAAACAAAAATAAATAAAATACTACTTATCCGTAATACACATTATGCATACCTTTATTTTTTTTTTAAATATTGTTTAGTTTGGGTGGGTATTTTGACCTCAAATCAAAAAGTAAGTTTTGTATGAAACAGGCTGCGCTGTAGTTCCTCTTAATGTGAAAATAACAATAAAAATGCGTACATAGTATTACTATAGATGAAATAGAGGAAAATAATAATAGAACCAGCTAATATATAGTTTAGGGAAAAAAAAACAATAAATTAGAGTAATAAATAAATAATTAAAAATGTGCATTGTGTACACCAATTTTATAAAAATAAATAAATATAAATATAATACATGTTTCGATAGCAATGATGTCATCCTCAGGAATACACGAATACAAACAAAGTACATTTTTAATTATTTAATTAATAATGACGCCACAAAGTTGCCTATCGTTTGAAGAAATTATAAATTAGAGTGTTTACCGGGAACGTGTTAAATTCCCTCCACGAAACAGAGGGAGATGTGGCATGGAAGCGTGCCGACTGTCGCACAGATACGACCAAATCGCATGTACAATCAAAGTGGATATGCAATAAAAGTAAGGCTCCATGAAAATTCAGCACACCTTTGAAAAGTCGTATAAATTCGTTAAAAAAAAAAGAAAAAAACAATCATAAAAACCAAATTTCACCTAACCTAGTTTATAAAAAAATATACTTTCAAACGCACGCTGTCGCTGTTCGTATGGTGCGATTTGTATTAGTATAGATTAATGATGTTGGCGACACGGGTTGTTGGTGCAGTTTCATAATAATATCATGACACATCTCCTTGTTTCTATTATCTATCTATGATTAACAAATTTATTCCTCTCTTCGCATTGAAATTTCGTTGGTCATTAGCAATATGAATATGTCATAAGAAAACCTCGGGAAGCAAGTTTTGGCTATACGAATAAATTGCATTCTCGTTATGCAATTAGTCAATAATTTATTGCCCAATACGAAATCGATCTTTCGAGGTTAGGTGGGAACTCCATGAACACCGTAGTGGCTAATTCAGTCATAAAATACTACTCAATAATAAAACAGCCATTGATGAAAAAACACTTGCATTTTTTGCTGCCAATTTTTATGGTTAACTCTACACTTGAATTAAAGTGGCCAGGACAAGGTTTTTTAATGAGTTCCGGGGTGGGGAATGTAGTTCCAAATTAAAGTTAGGACGGAGAAATAGAGAGAAAGAAGAAATATCTACTAAAGAATGTGCACGTTCAGTAATGCAGTGGCGTGCTTTGCTCTACGACGAAAGTTATGTTGTTTTTAGGTAGGTATTTTACATGGACATTCACAAATAATATTAAAAAGGTACATATGTATTATAATAGATAATATAAAAAGAAATAATATAATTTAACGCTTTTATCCAGAGTTAAATAGTTTCAAATAACCTACCTCTACTCGATGAAAAGACCGTACTAATGCACGCTTATACTGTAACATTGATGTGTCAAATATGTCAACAACATCGGAGTATTTGTTCCCCAGATGTTGAATCCGTCGCATAGGGGAATAATATTACGACGCTGAAGTTGAATTGTCACAATAAAATCGTAGGTACTGTCTTGTAACTGTCTTACGAGGTACATATACCAATCATTTATAGCAGTTCAGGGGTATAAAACATTGAATTAATAATCTTAAACTAACACTTTAAATTGCATACAATTCTACGTTCTAATCATTTTACTAAATTTAATGAATAAAGTAGATAATCGTATTCTATGCATTCTCTAGGAATACCCATTCTAAAATATATAAATATCTTAGCATATGTTTATACAAAGAAATATAACTAATAAAATTTCTAAAAAAGGTATCACTAATGATTTGTTTAGACCAGGGGTCGGCAACCTGCGGCTCGCGAGCCAAATGCGGCTCTTTGGATGTTAAGCTGCGGCTCTTTAGTTCCATACGCAATGCTATTTATTGTTGGCAAGAAAAACAAATGTGGCTCTTTAAAAACTTTTGTAAATTGTAATTTTTTGGACTATTCCGACTCAAAAGGTTGCCGACCCCTGGTTTAGACCTTTCTATCCAATCGTAAATTTATTTTTATTTATTCCTGAGTTGTTTTTAATAATGTTTTAAATTATTATACTAAGTACTTTTATATAATGTACACAAAACATAACATTTTATGTGGTGTAGCGTGGTTTCAACAGATGTCACTCGATTCGGGTGGAGGCCCGAACGTTAACGAGGATGGCCGAACCGAGTAAGCAGAGCTCAGCTGTTCGGGCAGACTGATTTACAGCACAGGAATTGGTACAAGATAACATTTTACCTTACTGTTATGTATCTGTCATGTTGGTAGTTGTGATAACGAAAATACGATGTTTAGATTGGTAGAATTGTAGCGGGGTGGTCGGCTGGGCTGTCTATCGTATAACTTGAACTTGTCTGAAGTCTGAAAATAAACGTCTTATAAAGAAATCGTCTATAATTCAATTGCCCGAGTGTAGACATATTAATTAACACGAACCTAAATGGGCTTATTGCTATATAACACGACCCAAGCTAGCGTAGCAAGTGGAGAACATCTTTAACTATGTATTTAAATACGTAATGTCAAAACGTTATAGAATCTAAATACAATATCTATATAACTAACTATCTATCTCTATACCTTGGTTCCAACAGCCACCACAAAACTACACAATATTCCAAATCCGATTAACCGATTTACCTCTAATTTTTCTCTCACTACAAACTCTTTTGTTTTTGTTATCTGTAATTTGGTCACCAACCACGGCTTAAGTCATTTCAAGCAAGGTGATAATTATTTTGTTGGTAAAATTGTACTAATCAATATATGTACCAATAGATGGCACTGGTTGCTACATTTGTAATTTGTACCGATAGGCATGGCCTTTTGCCACACTAACACAAATGAGTCTTCTCTCGTGCAGTGCGCACATGTAAATTTTTTCATGTAGAATACTGTCAACATTTAATACGTATGATATTTTGCATACTAAGTTCCTGCTTTTGATACGTTATAATATGACGATCGGTGGGACGCACGCGCGGCCCTGCTATTAGTAGCTGTAGTTTGGGGCGTATTTTTTAAAGTATAGTCTGATTTCTAATAATATTTTTATGAATTTTAATATATTTTTTATGTGATTAGGTAGGTTAGGCAGTGCTCATGTGTTTACATAAAATGCACGCCTCTGGTGCCAATGTCCCGTCTTGTCTACAGGGTTTGAAAAAACCAGGTTTTTACAAAACTGGTTTGTCTCTCTCTAGACAGAGACCTTCCTCTTGTTTTAAAGGTAAAGTGTGCAAAATTTCATTAAGCTCAGAATAAAACTGTAGATTTTTATACAAAACAAACAGAAGAAATAAACAGTTTTATACAAAACAAACGAGAATGTGCCCGCCCGGGACATTCTTCTTTATATAATAGAAGAAGAAGAGATTATTAAATAATCCCTCTTTGTCGTCGCTCTCCCCCTTTAGGCGGGGACTTTTCCAAGTAGGGACTTCCGCGAACATTCTTTAATTGCTTATTAACTGTTATTTTTAATTTATTTCTTGATAACGACAATCAGGGTCATTTTAGTCAATTGACCTAGTAGTAATTGGGCCTAGGGCCTATCAACTTTTAGGGCCGATGAACTTTCAAGGGCTTACAATTACATATCTATTAAAAAATAATATATTTAGACCTTTGGAAATAAATTTTACCTTGGACCTGCGAAGGTCTTAAAACGGCCCTTACTAAACACGTAGGTAAATACGGAAACTATCTTAACCCTGAAATGGAAACGAGGAGTAAAATTTATTCTGTCCCACTTCTAACTAATTTTTCACTGAAGTGCCGGCCCATCACGCCAGCCTTCTTAAAGACATGTTTCCCTTAAATTATTTTCCAAGCAATGCGGTGGTCTTCATAATATCAGGATGCGCCTTTTTTCGTAGGTAAGTTAAATATTTTTTTCACTGAGAATATTTAACGTTTCTTCATATGGTGGGAATTATTGAGTGAAATTTACTGATCGCTTCTCAGACACAATAAACGAGTGACTTAGGTATATTTTTGATATTTTTGATAAATTTAAGTAATAAATATGTTTATTATGAGAGATCGCAATATGTATTACCCCAAACGATAAAGATTAATCAAAGATAGTTGGAAAACGCCTAATTTAAAATGTGAGTAAAATATACTTCTCGTTTCCATTAACGAGCTAAGGCAGAACGCTTCCATTCTAGGGTCGACCATAAATGAGAAAATCTGTTTTGGTATCTCATTAAAATCTGTAGAACCGTGAACTCCAGTGTAGTGGAAATTGCATCACTTTGTCCGTTTCTTATTTCTAGGTCAATGTGATCATGGTTTTCATCTCGCAATTGTATTTTTCATCATGAGCTATGGAGGTGTGAAATTACTGAATAGTCTTTGACATTATTTTTAATGTGTAGACTGAATGCAGCAGAAATGTGATTTCTGAGGCGTATGTGCGGCGAAACCATCCACGGCCGTTTTTCGAATTAGATGATTGAATGCCAGATCGTGAATAACGGTTCCATGACAATTGATCCCCCGAAAGATGATACCCGGATAGTTGATCCCTCTGACAGTTAATTCCATAAAAGGTTATTTCTGCTGTATGTCCTCATTTGTAAAGTAAGTATGCAAAGAGGATATACTGCCGTATATCCAAAGTGGATATACTTATATCTGCAAGCGTCTTTAGTGGAAATCCGATATATAAAATATTTTTACTAACAATAATGCCTAGTCGCCGAAGGAGTACGCAGTGAGGATATACGGCCGAGTACCAAAATTGTCAGAATTGTGGAATAAACTCTCAGCGGGCCAATTTTCGGGGGGCCAACTGTCGGGGATCAACTGTCGGGGATCAACTGTCGGGGATCAACTGTCGGGTCACCACGAATAATATAATTGATAGGTTCTTGAATAATTGTTTTATTAAGATTTTGATAAATAAATAAATAAAAATAAAATTAATAAACTAGTGTGAGGGGAATAAGAATAAAAAAAATAAGTTGGGGACTTTCATCGTTGAGGATGCTGTGTGGTGGTCGTTTTGAGGAGGAGAAGGACTGAACAAGGGCCTTGAAGAAACCCATGTTGCAGGAGAGAGGAAAAAAAGAGGCCGGCAAATCGTTCCACACCCAGGCCGTGGAACTCAAGAACGAGCCGTAGAAACGACCCGTTCTCGTGTGACAAATAATTATATAATAGAAGAAGAAGAGATTATTAAAAAAAAAAAATTAAATTATTATTCTATTATATAAAAAACTTAAAATACATTTTACAAGAAACTAATTTTAGGTGTATATTATAAGTTCACTTGGAAAAAATGTATATATGTTTATATACATACATTATATAGATATATTGAATTACTAAAAAATTCCTTTTATATTATTTTATATTTTAAATTAGTGTATAGTCACCAGAACCTCAAGTTCATGGTAGTACTGTAGAAATTAAATATGAACAATAAATATTAGTACTCCCTCCTAAACACGAGAATTTCTCAATTAGGGAGGTATTAAATTTGAAAAAAGGAAACTAAAAGGATTATTTATTAATAAAAAATAAAAATTGTACTTAAATACACGTTTGCTATAACCATGTAAACAATGTTCTTAATTATGACTAATAAATATATATGAAAAAAAAAAAACTAAGTAGATTAACCTAGTATCGAATGTTTAAACTTAGGGCTGACACCTTTGGATCAAAACCCATTCATTGAATGACATATGTGATCCTTCCATTTTAGATTTTTTATTTTCATTTTAGATTTTCATAGATATGTAAAGTTGTTCCAAAGTGCGTATCAAAAAAAAAAAAAAAAAAAAATGTCAAGCGTGTACAATTGTTGAGCGCGCGTTTGGCGTATTTCCCGACTATGCACCGATGCCGAACGGATCAATGACGCCGGTTTCTCAGAGCATCTCCCATTGAAATACCGGTGTACCGGCTGGTGATATAAAGATTGCAATCCGTTTGTTAAGATAGGGGAATCTATCAAACAAACTACCCGTTTCTGCACAGAATCAAGGGTATTTTGGGGCTCCAGACCAAATCATATATATTTTTTTAAATTATGAAAAATGAAAAACATTTATGCTGGATATTTGACGGTCTTCCGTCACCAGGCGGTACTCCATCCAGGCAGCCGTGGCATTAATGAGATATTGCAAATAGAAATGAAGCAGAGAACTGCATGTCAAAACAGAATTGTGTGACGTTCCATCCTCCATGCCTGCCTCCGCAGTGGCATGGCAGTATGGTTACTTAGTCGGGAACGTGGTGCGAAACTGTGACGTAGTAACTGGGTACCGAAATAGCCGAACCGCCAAAACAAACGATTTAAAAATGTGCCAGTTGATACAGCGATCAAATTCGCGAAAAATGTTCGATCGTAAAGAACTGCTAATGTTTGGTGCCGTACGTACTAAGTATTTTGGCGAATTGAGGACGAGGCTATCGCTCAGTGGGTCAATGCCAGACAGACGAAATTATGTATTATACATACATAGGTATATAATATATCTAATCTACAGCGGTAAGTACCTGCCTAACTGTTTGCGCTAGTATTGGGGGATATTAGACATAAGGATTATTAATTCTATTTATTTATACGTAATAACAACAAAACTACAAACCATATATTCAATTTTGGAATAGCTTATTGGAGTTTATAAACCGCATTGTAATATATTTTTATAATATTAACTAATAATAATAATAATAATAATAATTGGATGATTTGTATAGCGCCGTTTTTGTGACAAATCACCTCAAGGGCGCTGTACAAATATTACTGCATATTCTTTATCTAATTTTAGTAAAACTACTCTGAAATATAAATAGAAATCAAATAGGTATATCCGAGCCAAAATCTAAAGATTACAAATAAATTCGGACAGAATCTTGTAGTCATAATAAAAAGGTAGCAGCCAAAAATACATGAGCATTAATTGACGATAATATATACAGTTCTTAGAAATCGAAGTATAATACCGATGAAAATGGTGGAACAGATTGGGGTAGCAGTAGCTCAGTGGATTAGATCGCAAGATCCCGGAAAGATCATGAGGTTTTGGGTTCAAGTCTCAGCTTCTACCGTTATCTTTTTCTTTTCTGTGTCTTTTCGGTTTGATGTTTCATTTTGAGACTTAATGTTAATATTTTCTTCAATGATTAAAAATATAAATAATATGTTAATTTTACAAAAAATATGTAATTTAACAGATCTATTGTTTTCGCATAATCTGCTAAATAATAAAATAAATTGGTTTAAATGCTCTAACGAGGCGTCCGCTTCTTCATACATATGCGAGTAACACTAATGCAGCAAAGAACTCTCCAATTACTAGCGCGATAACAACATTTACCCACTACGAAAAACTATAAGACCTTTCATGATTCCTTCCAAGTAAATACAAACCTCAATGGTCCTCTGAATGGAAAATAGCTTCTCTAACAAAAGGTTATCAGTACTCATTAATACAACCTTTTATTCCTGTCAAGCCCTGCTTTCATAAATACCCTTGAATGCCAAAAAAAATATGTTTCTTCCATAACTCGAATGAGAGTAGGTCACACTTCTTGCCTTAGTCATCTCGCCAGATTCCACATAGTCGGCTCGCTTTACTGTGATTATGGGTCAGAGGATACTCTGGACCATAATTTCTCAAATTGTCATATGAATGACCAATTTCCAAACTTTATCCATGAATTGGTAAAACTTAAAATTGAACTTCCTACCAGTATTCCCTGCCTTCTAATTCTCAACTCCCCCCAAAGTAACTATTTATTAACAAATTATATTTATAAAAATGGTATTAAAAGTTAAGTCATCGGGGATTGAAAACAGACACACTTACACTGTAACTTGTTTGCTTCAATTTTGTTTGCCCAAATATTATAACATAAAAAACAAATTAATTAATTTATTTAACATGATGATAATTAATTTAAAACTACACCAAATTTTTCTTTAATCTTTTATTCATATTAAATTATAATTTTTAATATCATAACTTCTGTACACTTCTCCACATCGTCTCTCCACACACTTTCTTTCTATTTACTATTTAGTCTAACAAATATTCATTAGGTAGGAAGCATTCTCACCCCAGAAAAAAATACATGAACGTACGTGATAGGTACTTTAATAATGTAAATTTTATTTTGTCAACTTAATCATTTATAATAAAATGTACTGTGTATTTTTCTAAATAAATAAATACGTAATAAAATATAGCATGGTAAAACAAGACAATAAGACAGAACAGTGAAGAAAAATATCCTAACCTAACAGAAAGTAATCGTTTTATAGACACATATCAGTGACATGTAGCTCGTACGTGTTGAAAAGCTGTGCCTACCCCAAGAAAAAGAAACCGTAAGTAGAAATTAAAAAATGCGACAAATTTATTATAAAAAAATGTATTTTTCCATGAGTTTGATAGGCAACATGTACGCTCATTAATTTATTGAGTTGGTCTGCGAAAAATTACAATAAAACAACCCTTATCAAATATTCAATCCACAACCATACCCGAACTTCTCACAGCCTACCCTTTGTTATAGATAAATGCACGCCACTGCTATACAGACTCTTTTAAACGAGCCTACCTAAAACATTGACATTTACAATGTTAAAAAAATTCTTAAAATATTTTTATCTGTCCTTCCAGCATCACATTGAAGCTGCCAGTGTCGCCATTTACATAATAAACATATTAAACTTACATATGAAACTAGAACAGGTGTACCAGTGGCGTAGAGTCCACGGGCAAGGCTGGAAAGTTGTGCCTTTCCTGATAAATGAGCGCAAACATAAATTCTAAGTTTAAAAAGTACAATTTCCAAAAATATTCAAACCAAATTACAAATGTTTTCGCAATATAAACAATCAATCAAATACACTTGGTCAATCAAATATATACAATCAATCAATCAATCAAATATACGTTTTCATTCAAATATACGTTTTAATTAAAATATACATTCAAATATACACAATCAATCAAATGTACATAATCACTTAAATATACATAATAATTCTAATATACCCAATCCATCAAATATACACAATCAATTAAATGTACACAATCATCAAATATATAAATTCAATCAAACATACACAATAAATCAAATGCACCTAATCAATCAAATTTACATATTCAATCAAATATATAGGGATATCGAAAGAAGGGTGAATGCAGGAAACTCCATTAATAGAGGCCTGAACGCGGTTGGCGCTAATAAAAAGTTGTCCAAAGAAGCGAAGCTAGCAGTCCACAATGGAGTGCTGATACCAACCCTGATGTATGGCAGTGAGGCATGGAATTGGCAGAAGAAGGATGAAAGTAAACTGAATGCGGTAGAAATGAGATCTCTGAGACGAATGTGTGATAAAAAATAATTACTATTATTTACTTATTACGATTTACTGATATTATTAAATTGTAAAGCCGCTCCTCTCAACACAGGATTGTCCTAGTCAGATGAGTTGCTAGTGTTTTTGTTTTCATAATTAAATTTATGAATAAATAAATAGATGCGTTTTATGCAGAAACTTCACTAGTTTGTGCAATCCTGTAAAAGCGAAATATGTTACAAAATAAAGGTAGAACTGTTTGTTTTCCCGAATAAAGTAAAATAAAATAATATTTTTAAATCATTAAAAATTACCAGAGCTTGTAATTTCAACGTAAAGACAAATATTTTCAATCATATCAAAAACTGCCGCAAACTTTATATGTTTGATACAGGAATTTATATGTTAGACGAGAGAATTAAATTGCAATACATATTACATGTACACTCATTTATTCAGTTGACAGTAACAATCAGAGGAAGGTGATAATAAAATCGATATTTTCAATTATTATTCAAGACACGATGAAATTCATACATGAACTTGAAAAATTAACAGTTTACATTTGGTCACAGAGCATTGCACGCCACTGGCAGGTACATACCTGATTATAATTATAACTTGTAACGTCTAACCTTTAATACTTTTTTTATGTAACCTCTGTAAATTCTCGCCAAAACATGGTTACCTAACTCACATTACGCAAAGGCTTTAACGGTTTAATAATTAATGACCCGCCAATAAAAAAAGGCATCTCAATAATGGCTTGTAAATAAATTACAAATTAAATATCGCCATTGGCGGCCATTTTTCAAGGACGTTGTAGCATGTTTACTGGGTTTAGCCGCTTCTGGCATAAATACTTTATATAAATTAGTTAGGGATTGTATAAATTTAGAGGATACAGCTACAAGATAAGTGCAAACGAAATTCAGTTGTGTAGTGTAGTGCAGTTTCGGATTCTTCCCAAGAGATGTCACTTTATTCGGGTCCAGACCCGAACGGTTACGAAGATAGCCGAACCCATTCAATGTAATACACGATAACGTAAACAAACAAGATTTGCGACTTCGACAAACTAAGAGTTTCATTTGAAAATTCGCAAACATACTCGTACATATAAAGTTATCACTGGGATTTAAAAAGTTGCTTAATTAAATTTTATTATTATTTAAAAAAATGTTAATATTTTTACTATAAACGTATATTTTGGTTAGGTTAGGTTAGATTAGGTTTTTGGCTAGTTTTTTTTTCTTTTCACTAATTTTAATGACTTTATATCACTTTTAAAGGGTGTGCCGATTCATACGTGTGTTGATTAATGCGTTTACTGTTATTTTTCACGAATGTTACTGACTATTCAGCGCCCTTGAGGTGATTTTTCACAAAAGCGGTGCTATAGAAATGGTCCGATTATTATTATTATTCATTGTGAGGTAAGGTAATTTTTTAAGAATAAGTGCAAAAAAAAAGTTTATGTAAGGTACCTACTTTCGTGTTAATATTTTTGTGTGTTATATCAGATATGAGCAACTGTTTTAATTTCTTTAAAAATTTATTTGATACAACACAGTCAGTGAAACTACGGGATCCCCAATCGGAGTTGTGATGCCGAAGGTATTGAGGAGTGGAAGGAAATGGGGAAGAAGGGAGGGGTGAAGTACATGGCTAATCGGGTCTGCTCACCAAACACGGCTAAATCCACATAAAGCAACGTTTAAAACGTTTTTTAAAGGGTGGCACTGACAGTATCCGCCACTCTGGAACGTTCCGCAAATATACTACATAATATGCTCACCTGAAAATGTGAAATTGTGCCGATGTACCATTTACACTTTTGCAATTAAAATAAGACCATTACAAAATCCTTTATGGTTATTTTAAGGGCGAGTGGAACGTCGGAGAGTTATTATTTATTAATTCAAAATAATAATAATATTATTTTGCAATACGATAAACGTAATGTTTTTAAATAGAAAAATATTTATTAAATATTTTATAAATTTACATAGGCTTATAATAAACAAAAACCTTCCATCATTAATAGCGGGGGAAACAGATTTCAATTGTAAGTACCTCACATAATAGAGAATTTTAATAATCACAATTATTTTCTGTGTAATTCAGTGTTTACCGAAAATATTAAATATTGCTTTCAAACACCATAAAAAAGGGTGGGTAAAAAAATCATATAAGTAAGTATTGTAATGTGGCCTAACCTTATTATGAAATTGTTATTAACGCCGAAACAGCTGTCACAACAATGAAAACTAAAATACTTTAATAAATACGTTTTCTTTATTGTTGTTTAAAACAATATTGCAACTAAAATATTGTCTGTCATGGATAGTTAAATGCATGTTTCATTGTTCATGATGGTATGATAGTAGATACTGCCATCAAAATATACACCTAACCTAACTGCATTGACTGAAAAAGGCTGAAAATCTGTGCCTGCCCCAAGAAAGACAAATCATAAATTAAAAAAGAGACAAATTGATTTTCATCTGAGTTTTGGAAAAAATGTGACGAATGGAAAAGCTGTTAAAACTACGCACTGTCTACTTTTGTGCAATGCACGCCACTGCCCAGCTGGAAAAAAATAATATCTTTCAATTTTATAGAGAGTGTTATAGTTTACACGAGTTTTACAGTATATGAAATTTTTTTAATCTTAAATAATGTAATGGAATGCCCTGAACTACTCTCTCAAATTAACCTTAATATACCATCGAAACGTACTCGGCACACCAAACTATTTTACACATTAAACAACAAAACAAACGCTGCAGAAAATTCACCAATTTCCCGTGTTTTTAAAATATTTAATAATCTTGGTCCCAACCTAAATCTGGATATATTTTTTGACTCCCTATCGTCATTTAAGAAAAATATTACTCGTAACATCAATGCGCAATCACAACTCTCTCAGTACATAGCACTATTCAGACACTTAGGTATACATATACACACAGACACAGACGCATACACTTATACACTATACACTTTCTTCACATATCTTTTTATCTTTACCATGTATCATTCCCTAGCATTGTACTAACCCCACCTGGTAAAACGTATATAACCACTTACTAGGTATTAAATAGAAACATGTCATTGGTACCGATCCTTGTAATAATTTTCTAAAACCTTGTAATTTGTACACCACTCATTTTATACATGAACTCTTTGTTTCTTAAATAAATAAATATATATATATATATATATATGTAAAATTAGGTTGATTATCATTTGTCTATACTTGACATTATTATTTTTTAGTATTCTATATATTCCTTTTTTTAAGGTGAATACTGCATTAGAGTCCCAACTGCTCCCAATCGTATGGAGCCAGTGAGACTATGGCATCCACAATTAGGGAATTTTGTGATGCTGATGATAGGGGGAAGGGGAAGGAGAAGGGGTGAGGAATGTGGGAAAATACCTGGCTATCGAGATCTGGGCACCAAACACGGCTAAAAGCCATTTCAAGCAACGTTTCGATTCTGAATGGTGGTCTTTCACCAGGGCGATACTGACAGTATCTTCCACTCTGGAACGTGTAATAATATTATTTTTTATTAATTAATTGTGAAACAACACAAATTAATTAAATAGAATTTACTTGCACACGCCGGGATTTGAACCCGCGACCTTCGGATTCGTAGTCGAGACCCTTACCCCTCGACCATGGAGGCTGTCTTCCTGATGAAGAAAGCATCGCTTTCGAAACATGTTGATATGTGTATATGAATAAAGTGGTGAATACAAAGTATTTCATAATTCATTTATTAATAATGACTGCAAAAAGTGAATATCTATATTTTGAAGAATTTCTAAAAATACGGTTATTCATAAAAAAACAAATATTTTAAGATTTAAAAAAAAAACTGAACACTCCGGCTCAGCTTCATAGTGACGTCATCGTTACCGCCCACAATATCACCGCGCAGGAGATGGACAACTTTGTGACGTAATGTAAAATCTCTTAACACTTCAAATCGTCTTATTTCGTTAAATAAATTATATTTTAAAGCACTGTTACAGCACA
Organism: Halesus radiatus; assembly: GCA_022606495.2. NCBI lineage: Eukaryota > Metazoa > Arthropoda > Insecta > Trichoptera > Limnephilidae > Halesus > Halesus radiatus. The sequence goes on from JAHDVE020004273.1 coordinate 102,527, forward strand.
TAATGAAAATGGTGATATTTCGTTTATATTACGACATCCTTTATTGTTATTTAACCTATGAGATATAAAATTAGTATGTAAATAATAAATGAACTGGCCGCTGAGCGTTCTACTTCCTTACGGAAATGAAGTTATGCAACCACCGCAAGTAGTTATATTACTCCATTGCTTCAGATTTCAAGGCCAGACGGTTGATTAGAACATTTCAGATAATAACTTGTGATTAGATTAGTTATGTGAATGATTACATTACTTTACTATTAAATATTTTGTATAATAAAAAGTCGTTGCTCATTACTAGAGACTTGAAAATTACAATAACGTGATTTTTTACGCAAATTTCGCGATCTTAACGGGAATTTAGCAGTTTTCACGCAAATAACGCCACATTTTAGAGTGAAAAACGTGAAATTTCGTATTTTTCACGCGATATTTTAAAATAAGACAGCAACATAAAAATTACTCTGTAAATATTTATTTGTCTATGTTTGTGGAAAGCATAAATAGTCATAAAATGGTACGCAGCTAACTTAATGTTAGGAATGTTGTGTATTTAAAAAAAAATTATGTAAATCAAATTTAATAATGTTATTATTAAGTTATATGATTTTATTAACTCCCACCCCATTCAAATTTGGACGCGTTTTTAAAAATAATGATTTATTATCGACTTATCATAATCACATAAATAAGTCGTCACAATGTGGATTAACCGCAGTTTGAAAATGGCCTTGAACGCCGAAACAGTTGTCACAATAATAAAAACTAAAAATACTTTGATTATAAAATTTGATTTATATTAAATTAAAAAGATAAATAAATGAAGTTCTACGAATTAAACACAAAAACAATTAATGCCGTGTATTGTTAATTTTTTTTGAATTATCAAAAAATATAACATAATATGATGAACGAATCGTAAACATAACTTTTGATGCAAAAGAACGAAAATTTCCCAAAAAAATAAAGCGAATTTCGACAAAAATAACGCGTAATTAACCGAAAAAAATCGTTAATTTTCAGGTTCCCACTCTTTACTACCCGGGTTCGCAAAAGTTTTAAGCCTCCGCATTCTGAATTTCTTTGTACATATTGCCAACTTCTCTTCAAATATTGAGGTTTTTGTGCACTTAAGAAAAAATAAATTATTAATTGATAAACTAAAGTTTTTAAGACAAGATTTTTGTGCGTAGCGCAAAGGGTAACAATTATTTTTATAAACAACAATTATTAGCCTGAAACACTCATCAAAATTGAAAAAACCTTCCGAGAAAAAATAAATGTCGCCGACAGGACACGAACCTGCATCCTTCTGAAATATAATAAAAAAAAACAGTAATTATTGAATGAAACACTAGTATATATTGATTTTAACTTGGCGGGTTTGCGATAAGCCGACATAGCTCAACGGTAGAGCATCTGACCGGATATCAGAAGGATGCAGGTTCGTGTCCTATCGGCGACATTTATCTTTTCTCGTAAGGTTTTTTCAATTTGGATGAGTGATTCAGGCTAATAATTATTGTTTATAAAAATAAAAAAAATAATAATCTATTCGGACTTGTAAAAATAATTAAGTACATGAAATACCGTCGATAGTACAAATCGTAAAACATGCTCCGAAAATACAAATAACGCCTGCGGTTCTCTTATTTAACATGTTATAGGTTTCTTTAAATGCTACTTAAGTCAGTAATCTTAAGATTTTTGCTCTATTTGAAATATGTCACATCTTATTAAATATTTTTAAAACGATCGCTTACGTCCTAAGCTGTATTTATATTAACGCGCTCTCTCTCTCTTCCGTATTGACATATCTCCTTTTCAGATAATGTTCAGAATCCGCTGGAAGAAGAGTTCAGTGTTTTTTATAAATCTAACGTACGCGTGATACTAATTAGGAATACAAGTTATAATATTGTAGGTTAGCTTCTTAATTGCTTTATGTTCTTTAGAGAGAGAAACAGGTGAGGGTAATAAGAGTAACATAAGGACTATATGTTAGACAGTTGCGTGCATTGCTCTATGACCAAAGGTAGGCTGTACGTAGTTTTTCAAGTTCGGATATGAATTGTGAATAACATATTTTTGGAAATTGTTTTATTATCATATTCCGCTATTTGTTATGGCAAACTGAATAAACTAACGATCAAGTTCCTTATTAAATTCATAGAAAAAATACAATCTGATTCGAAATTTGACATATTTTTAATTATTTCTTCTATAATTTCTCCTTATGGTTCATTTTTCTTAGAGCAGGTACAGCTTTTCAGCCTTTATGAACTGCACGCTACTTATATTAGGGATCTAGCAAATTTTTTCGCCCACAATTCCTTGCCATTATTTGGCAGTGTGTTATTTTTACTAAATTAAAAGAGTACGAATAATAGTCAAGTATTAAAAGAAAATAAACAAAATAAAAGTTCTGCAGGGTTATATGGGGTTAGGTTAGGTTCGGTTATGTTAGGTTAGGTTGGCTTAGATTAACTTATGACGAGGAAAACTGAGGAAAATAATTTCCCTCATTACATAATCTTTAGGGATGCTGTGTGGATGGTCTTTAAAAGGAGAGGAAGTTCTGGGTAGGAAAAATGTATGAAGGGTGGGTAGGAATCTGAAGAAGAAGGTGATGATGTGACGAGAGAGTCCAGCTTGGCCTCTCTTGATCCGGCACGCCACACAGGTAGACGCATCCGCCGCCAAGTTCTGATCAAATCTCACCTCATGAACCAGGGAACTCCTGCTAAGTCACCTGCAGTGGGGAACCAGTTGGGGTAACCTGTTGCAGAGGTGTTGGTTATCAAATGTATCCATACCCGCCTCCCAAATTGAAACAATCCTTTCGGAAAATTTATTTTATCTATTTTGTGCGGTGAATGTTTCGAGATGAATTTTCCACTGTGATTTGTCGGCGGTGAATGTTACTAGAACCGTATGTTATGTGTAGGGTAAATGATGATCAGTGATGAATCTATTAGGTAGGCACTAGTAAATTCTACCCGACGATTTTTTGGTGTGCAAGAATTTTTTTTTTTGTAAAATTTACTTAAAACAAATATCATGGCATCCTGCCTTACTTTGTATCAGTTAAATTAATATTTTGAATCACCATAGCCCACGATGAGAACTCCACACAGGAGACCCTGAAAGAAATAATTTCCCTCAAGGCCTATATCATCTTTGGGGATGCTGTGTGGAGGGTCTTTTATAGGATAGGAAGGAGTGAACTTGGGTCTTGAAGAGACCCATGTTGTAGGATGGAGGAAACACAGGCCGGCAGATCATTCCACAGCCATTTATTTTCAACTTGCAATGATGAATCATTAAACACTAAATTACAGAAATAAAAAGCAAATTTCATGATGCAATACCTCACCGTTCAGAAGTCACTACCAGAAGTATAACAAGTTTTTTTTTTTAAATTTTAATAGTAATTCTATTTTTAATTTAAAAAACAGATTTTTGTAAAAAAAAAGTTTTAATAGGTAATTATTATTACGCGAGATAGCTGTTTCGCCTTCAGAATGCATTATTAAACTCTGAAATATGACGAGATAATCATTAAAAAATATTCATGATTTAGATTTATTTTTTTTGGTTATTCCTAATTTTGACCACGAGTGATTTGTGACGAAAATGACTTATTTTTTAGCAAGTCTACGTAAGGTTACAATGAAACCTCGGTTAAAAGTTAAACCGTGGTATTCGTATCGATTGATTTGGCGGTTAAGGTTAACCAAGTATTCAAGAACAACACGGCGGCAAACAAAAAACTAGGTCAGTCGAACGAATTTATTGAGTTTTGCTTCGAGAAAATTCCGATAGATGGCGACGCCGTCTCAATTTTGTACCGAATTAAAAATAATGTTCATTTATTTAGGAGTAAATTACAGTTTTTGAAAACATTATTTTATTATTTTATCAATGTGGGTCATTCGTGGGCTTTATGGTGGATTAGTAATTGGGCCGTTGTTAGACATACATTTTTATACATTCATCTGAAGTTTATTTCGTTTCATTTGAATTATGAGTAATTTCCTACTAATTCCAGAAGGGAAATTACATCAGAGTTCTGAGCGGCAGGACGAAAGCCAAGTGGTAGATACAGATGCTTTCAGTATCGCCCTTGTGAAAGACCACCATTCATTGCATTCGTTCATTGGTGACTAGATGAGAGAATAGCAAGGTAGATACTTCCTAATCGACCACTTTCCCATCCCCTCACCATGTGTCTTTTCATCAATCTCACATAATACCACAATTGGGACTCCTATACGATAATCACATGATATAGAAATTGCAGATAACTCAATATAATAAATAAATAAATATACATATAATAGAAAGTAAATTACAATGGAGCTCTCAACCTCCACTCCTCACCCCCTTTACTTCCCCTACACGTACCCCTACATCAATCCCCACCCCTCACTTCCATCCAGATCAATTTCCCAACCCTTACCCCTAACCACAAATTTTTATCTTATTTTATTTTAAAATTGCAAATGCAAAAATGGATCAAGAATAATTTCTTCAAAAGATTGGTATTCGCTTTGTGGGGTCATTATTAATAAATGGATTAAAAAAATACTTTGTATTCACCACAATAATAATAATAATAATCGGATTATTTTTATAGCGCCGTTTTTGTGAAAAATCACCGCAAGGGCGCTGTACAAATATCACTTCCTATTCTTATATTACGTCTATTCTACGAATTTATTATTTATTTTTTAATTTTTTTTTATTTTTTTCATTTTTTTTAGATAGTGACCTCACTCTCGTTTTGAAGTCAAGTGTGCAAAATTACTTCAATCTCGGAATAAAACTGTAGATTTGTATTCAAAACACCCACTCACACACTCTTCTTCATATACATAGATTATTATTTTTTTAAATTTCAAATAAGACATACAACTAAGTCTCCGGCCTCCATGGTCGAGGGGTAAGGCTCTCGACTACGAATCCGAAGGTCGCGGGTTCAAATCCCATTTTATTTAAAATTTTATTTAATTAATTTGTCTTGTTTCACAATTAATTAATTTAAAAATAATATATAGTATATTTGCGCACGTTCCAGAGTGGAAGATACTCTCAGTATCGCCCTGGTGAAAGACCACCATTCAGAATTGAAACGTTGCTTGAAATGGCTTTTAGCCGTGTTTGGTGACCAGATCTGAATAGCCAGGTATTTCCCCACCTCCCCCTTCCCCTTCCCTTCTCCTTCCCCTCCCCAATACCTTCAGCCTCACAACATTCCCCAATTGGGAATGCCATAGTCTCACTGGCTCCAGACGGTTGGGAGCAGTTGGGACTCTTGTGCGGTATTCATGTAAAAAAAAAAAAAAAACTGAGTAGTATTCCCATGAGTTATCAATTCAACTCATTAGATAAATAATAAATACTATTAATTATTGCTTAATAATATTATGTTTTACAGTCTTTTCAAGACGAACATTTACATGAAAATATAAAAACAAAAACATATATATATAAACAACAGGAAAATAACATAAATAAATGTACAGCCTCAAAACATACAGATACAGTAGAAATACATAACAATGTTTTAAAGATCGGCTATCAGAACAGAGTTGTTACTTGTAATTGATGGTTTTAAAAATAACATTTGAAAAATAAGATTTCAGAACATCATTTCGAGATTTGTCCGAAGCGCACAATTGTCTCAATTCCTCAGGCAGCTTGTTATACCTGGTGTAAGCCATGTATTCCAAATGATTTCAGTCCGTATTTTGTCGAGTGTATTTTTGATATGTTTAGTTTGTGGTGTTGTCGTGTATTATATTGGTGAATGTATTAAATTAGTCACATTTCATACAATAGTATAGAAATAAACGTAGAGAGAGAAGATTGCAATTATTTTGACGAATTTAACGCTATTTAGCACAGGTACAAGCGATATGAGATATTATTATTACAGCGCTGGCCGCCATTTTGTTTTCTCCTCTGGTAGGAAGGCGCCTTTCACTAGGTGCATTTCTAGGTTATGTGAACATAAATAGACAACTTTCTTCTGCATCCAATGGCAGACGCAGTGACGTACCAGGAAATTATTATTATTTTTTTTTTAATTCCTTTAAATATGACATTGATATCAATTTGGCAATTGACGCCATTTTATTATTGGATTGTTTAATCAACTGCTAAGCAAAGTAATCATCAAAATTGTGTTTTCTTTAAGGTACAGAATATAAATAAAATTGGTAATCTAATTAAAAAAATAAAGACAAACATCTCCGGGCTGCGAATAATCTGAAAAATTCTTTCAGGTACCACTATCATAAGTGAAAAACGTTGCTTATGCAGTTGCTGATGGAGGACTAGCAAATGAATTGAACCCACGACGGTGCCTGCGTGGGAACATGATGCATTTGGTCTCTCAGCTGTTGGCCGTTTTCTAACCTTGCTATTTAAGTTAGAAACTGCAGTTCTTACGCATATCAATATCAATTTTCTATCGCGCGTGAATTAGGAAGGGTGTGAGGCGCCTGTTCACTGTCACCCGAATCTTTCCGACGAAGTCGCAGCACGGCTGACCGCGGCTCCACTGCCCGGAGCATTCGCGTTACCGGGGTGCCAACTTCAAGTGCACCTTGAGTTTTTCAACGTTAAAAAAGTCAATTTACACGAATATTGATTATGGTAAAAGCGATGAACGGTTACATTGCTTTTTCCATATTTTCCAGAATGACATATTTAGTCATGTAGGCTTTTTGCAGTTATCATTGGAGATCCATACCCTGAGAGCGCTTGTAATCGGCTGAGACCAAAACCACCTAAATCACAAGGTGTAAGATTATCAGCAAATATTTATGTATATTTTAAATCAATTTAGTTTTCTGTGTTAAAACATATTCAAAAGTGTTAGTTAATATAAAAAATATATATTTTTTAAGGTTCTCACACAAATTGAGAGGCCGATTTGATTCAGTGTCCCGGCCTTGTTATCTAGGCGGTTGTGCTGAAACCCGTGTTATCTCTATGATGCCAATTAGCCGCACGTTGTTGCCCATATTATGATATACGAGTATATCGATAATGTTTTTGTGTATCAGTGTAACATTGACAATATTGCGGTGTGTTTTTGATTATGAATAAAAACAAGAGGTTAAATATCTACTCTTACATTTTCAAAACGTATTTTTTTCTTTGCTTGAAAGGAAATGATTTAAATTTTTCATCTCCTTCCTAATTTCCAAACAGCTTTCCTGCACAGTAAAAAATATTTTCTAGAAAGAAAAAGGTCCCGGTTTAAAAAATGCCAGGAACGGCGCTTTCCACGAAAAAAAAATGGCACGCCATTGCTCATTACACCTTTATCCAATCTTCGTCTAACTTTTTCACTTCTCACTCATGTAATTAATAAACCCTCAAACACACCGGTTCGTAGCCAAGTGATCTAAAGCCTCGGGTCCTACGCAATTATTTATTTTATTAAATACACACCATAGAGGCTTTTACGTATTTTATGATAAAAAAATAATTATAATAGTGACGTTGGTGTAATAGAAAATCAAATCAATAATACAACACAAATCATTAACGCTACATTATCCAAGCTACAATACTATGTTTTATAGGATTCATCAAAGTGCTGGTATAGATGACGCTTTAGTGTATAAATGGAGTCAACGAATACATCAAATACCCCAAACCTGTAGCCCAGATCATGCATCCTATTGGTTAATGAATGAGACTGATAGTTGGTTGTGTAAGTGATGCAGAACAGTTTGTCTTGTGTTCCTCGTCGGAAGATTTGATTTAATAGTGGCGGGGATGGCAGGGCTATCAATTGGGTTGTTTTGATTCTGTATAATACAACTAGGTCTTACATAACTCTCCTGTCAGACAGTGTAATCAGATGCAATTAATTGTTATAATGGCATACGAGTAGTTATAGTTCCACTAGCTCTGGCCAATTGGAACTCTTGATACCATAGCTGTGCAAACTTTTTGGTATAATTATTGACATCGATAGTATAGATCATGTTCACGAAATATAACAAAAAAATATTTAAAATGTTTCATAAACAAATTCAACAATAACGTTGTCAATGAAGGATATGTAAGATATGGAACGACAAAGGAGAGCCATTAATATACGCGCCATAATGCTCTCAAGGCGGTTCTACCACTGTAGCGACGGTGTCAGGAAACTGCTTTTTAAGACATACTGCACTGCCCTATACACATGTGACCTGTGAACGCAATACTCAGCGGTGCAATGGGACAAGCTGAGGGTGTGCTACAACAACGTATTCAGGCAACTTCTACAACTTCCAAGGTTCTGCAGTGTCTCTACGATGTTCACTCAAGGGAGGGTCCATTCATTCCCCACCTTACTTCGCCACCGACTAGCCAGCTTCTGGGACTGGACACGGAAGTCAACCAGCGCCATCGTCGTGGCTGCATCCGAGTGGCTCAGTTCTCGATGGATGCAGATGATGCGACTACCACCCCGAAAGACGATCCCTTAAATAAATTTATTCTATGTTATTATTAAGTGTTATGTTTTTCATTTTCTTTCTTTTGTTTTTAAGTAAATATCTTTTTTTTCTTCTTACATATTTTAATATTTTTATTTTACCTTTTTTATTATATTCATTTCTCTATTTAACTAACTAACTAACTAACCACCACGCTGTTTCCCCGTAGGTGTGGGCAGAGAGGACGTACGGCCAAACAACTCGATCTTGGCATACACTTCTTGCTTCATTCACATTCATACATTCTTTTCAATTATTCCGACTTCTGACATGACCCGACTCTAGTATTTGATTCAATTGATCGTGCCATGTCTTCCTCGGCCGACCCCGACTTCTTCCTCCATTCACATTCGCGTCATATATTCTTCTTATACTCCTTTCTTCGTTCATTCGCTCTACATGCCCAAACCATCTAAGCGTCCCTTTCATAATCTTACTTATTACTGCATTCTTTACGAATCTCAATATTTTTCACACAATCATATATGGTTTAACCACACATTCGCCTCAGAGAGCTCATTTCTACGGCATTCAGTTTCCTTTCATCCTTCCTCTGCCGGTTCCATATCTCACTAACATACGTCAGGGTTGGTATCAGCACTACATTGTGGAATGCTAGCTTCTCTTCTTTGGACAACTTTTTATTAGGGCCAACCGCGTTCAGTCCTCCATTAATGGAGTTTCCTGCATTCACCTTTTTTTCAATACCCCTATCAGTCTTTCCATCTCTCGTAAACATACTTACCAAATATACAAACGCATCGATCTGCTCCAAGTATTCATCATTCACAACTATATTCTTTATTTATATTTGAATATATATATATCTCGTATAATATGACAGATTGGGTTCTCCCCCCACCCAGTCCTGCTGGATTAAAAACTTATATAAATTCCATTCTATATTACCTTCTGCTGGAGTCTAGTCTAGTTTTTAAAAAACTCGGCCCTGAAATTATTGTAACAGTTAAATTATTGTTTACATTGCATTAGAAACAAATTTTCCATTTAATGATGAGAGTAGGGAGAAAAACAAATATTGTCAGGTTATTCAGAATGCAAAAAAACCTATTTTTGTTAAAAAAAAATACAATTAGCAAGAGGTGAAATAGATTCCCGATTATAAAGGTGTTAAAGAATATTAGTAATTGTGTCGCATAACGAAAGAAATTGTTTGACAAGAAAGGCAATTAATTTTTTATCGGTTGTATTTAATCTCAATTTTTAATAAAATTTAGATAACGATTTACGTAATTTATTACCAAAATAAATGTGTAAGCATGACACACGTCACATTCTGAAATTACTGAAGGCCGAACATTTGGAAGAAGTAGGTCAGAAAACAATCACGTAAGCTGTAATACTAATGGGCGTTTTGATCACTTCCGCGTTTATTTTACACGTTTAAATATAACGTAGGTGCATAGTAATCATCTGCATATTCTTATCCACTGTTGGATGAAGGCCTTTTAAAGCCTCCTTCAGTCATCTAACTCTATCGTTATTCAATAACACGTGTTTAGGGAAGCGAGGGTTATTAATGAGAATGGGTTTGGTAATTGTGAGCGTTTTTTTTTTTTTAATTTGTTAGGTTACAATAAATAAATCATTATTTCACTCTCTTAACTTAATTACATATATATTATTTTAGTCTTTTTTATTACTTATATTATTTATTTATTGTAATTGTAAGAAACAAACACCTTTTAATACAAATTTATATACAGAGGACCAACTAACTAACTAACCATCACGCCGTTTCCCCACAGGGTTAGGCAGAGAGGACGGACCGCCAAATAACTCGATCTTGGCATACACTTCTTGCTTCATTCACATTCATACAACGCCTCATACATTCTCTTCTGTTATTCCGACTTCTGACATGGCCCGACTCGAGTATTTGATTCACTTGATCTTGCCATGTCTTCCTCGGGCGTCCCTGGCTTCTTCCATTCATATTCGCTTCATATATGTTCCTTACACTCCTCTCTTCGTTCATTCGCTCTACATGCCCAAACCACCAAGGAAGTTTAACAAAAGGTAAGCCAACAATGTTTCTTGTGCTAACATTGGTTAAGTACAGATGTTTTGTCAGAAAAAAAAAAAACAAAATAAGAAGGAAGGGGGTAGAGGAAGAGGAAGATAGGATCGGGACAGGAGATGCTCTCGATACATTTTATACTCTTGCATCAATTTGTGGTCTTACGTATGACTTCGGTTCGATATTTTGTAAAGGTATTTGTGAAGATTATCGATATTGTGAAATTGTACAGTATATTGCACACAAATACGGGGAGTTAGAGAATTTATACTTACATTGGTCCTGCATCCGCCTACGGAAAGTTTTTTAAAAAATCTCTTAGTATAACAACACTTAAAATGAAGTGGTGTATACTAAGTGAATTAATTTTATTTTTATAAGGAACAGCTAACAAGTTTTAGATATATTCAATAGTGTATATTTTTTAAAGTACAACGCTATTAAACAATTCAATTCTCTATCCAGCACAGTTAGGCTGCTCTCTGACGGTTCGGTGAGGAATGAACATTTCACTCGTTACTGCAGACACTGCACAGAAAAGTCAAGTTTGCTAAAGTAAGGTAACTGTTTGCAACGCAGTCCATTGTGGGACTTTTCTGCGCAGTGTCTCCAGTAGCGAGTGAAATGTTCATTCCTCACCGGACAGTCAGAGAGCAGCCTTAGAAACACGAAAATCGAACGCTCTTTTAAAAACAAAATCATGTAACGTAAATACTGACCCCGAGTCTATGATTGGGATAATTGTCTACGGAAGAGATTGGTGAGAGGATGTCTATGGGAGACGGCAGACGGGAGGGAGCAACTCAAGATGGCGGGCGATATAACCTGACTGGAGCGGTCGTGATCGACGTGTGTTTGTTGGGAGAGATTATGTTTTTGATTTTCTATTTTGTTTGACGTCGGAGGGCGTCTACAAAATTTGCCCGAAGTGGGTGTGTTATTTGTTTTATTGATTGATCGATGGCCGGATTGTGAGGCGATGAAGCCAAACCGCGCGTGCCTGCTGCTTTGGTGAAAATCTCGGAAGAAGTGATGAGCGGACCAAAAAGGACATAAGGTAGCATCTGCATATTCCATTCTCTGGACCCCACGGAAGAGGCTATGGCGGATGGCGCTTCAGAAGAGTCGTCCTAGACTTCTTTTTGGAGATTACTACGATCGGTGAGCATCTGGACCTGGAGAGGCCTTCCATGATGCTGAGGAGAGGAGTCGGACCATGAGAGCCAACAATTATTGTTTGAACCTTTTCGTGTTGGGATCAATCCTTCTCTTTACTCTTTTCTTTGCTAAACCATGATAGACGTGGTTATAGAATCATTAAATTTATGTTCTTTCCTTTTACAAGGGTTTTATTTACTGTATCGATCAATACATCCCATTTCCCTGTGCTTCACCATCATTCTCACCCACGAATCTTGAGATGAGAGAACATTAGCCGTCGTATCATTTTTACGCTACATTATGGCGCCTCAACGTTTTTTGTGAATAATATTTAAGATATTATGGACACGGACTCGGGAATTGATGGGTGAAGTTCGTGTGGTGTGATGTATGGATTGAGACAGAAATATTATTAATTATATCATAATATTGTTTATGTATATGTGTGCATACATGAGGTCAGCGATCACGCCATTAGAAGGTTGGTAAATATTAATTGTCGTAATTTTTGGCATATTTGTGACATTGTTATTCTTGAAAGAAACGGTAATTATTTTTGCGACACAGGCATTTCCTGGCGTCGGAAACTAAAACTAATGCAAATAAATTTAAATAAATGAAATTAAAATGATTCATGATTTTGACAATAGATGGTGTTGCGTGTACACGATTGTTTGCGTCTCGGATAATTTATAAATAAGTAATTTAATTCTGTTTACAATGGAGATTAACAACATTAACAGTTATTCGAAAGAGGAATTGTCCACTATTTTAGAGGAAAAAGAAATTGTTACGGAGCGCGAGCTACTTGCGGTTCTAGACTCTGTCACTCATTTCAGACCGTATGTTGAAGGAACACACTTTACTGTAATTACGGACCACTCGAGCCTACAGTGGTTAGTTTCTCTAACAAACCCCACAGGTCGTTTAGCTCGTTGGTCAACTCGTCTTTCTCAATTTTCTTTCGACATTGTTCATAGAAAAGGTAAACTAAATACGGTACCGGACGCACTGTCGCGCATGGAGGTAGCATTAGTGACATCAACAGATATACCTACCACGATTCATTTAACAAACGATAAATGGTACAACACATTATTTACAAACTGTAAAAATTCACCCCAACGTTTTGTCAATTTTCAAATTAGGGGTAATGATCTCTTTAGGCATAGCAAAACTCGTTTCGCTCTTTGTGAAGATACGGCGTGGAAGCTGGTTGTTCCTTTTGAAAAGCGAACCGAAATATTAAAACAAGAACACGAAGCGGATCTTTCTTGCCATCCGGGAGTATTTCGAACTTACACAAAGGTGCATTTACATTTTTATTGGCCAGGAATGTACCAGGATGTTAAGAATTTTGTTAATCGATGTAAGACATGCAAAGCACATAAAATCAATACATCTGCGCCAGCGGGCATCTCTTCAAATCCTAAGATTGTAACCAGACCCATGCAAATGCTTTCAATAGACTTAGTCGGTCCACTTCCACGTAGTTACTCTGGGTTTATGTATATATTGTCAATCGTAGATGTGTTTTCTAAATATACCTGGATTTTTCCGCTTAGAAATGCTACCACAAAAAGTATTGTAAAAAATGTAGAACAGCACATTTTTCTTGTTCATGGCGTTCCACAAACATTTGTATGCGACAACGGTAAACAATTTATATCTAAAGAATTTAAACAGTTACTGTCTGATTATAATGTGCCCCCACCTTTTTACAACGCATTTTACACACCTCAAAACAATGTCGTCGAACGCTATAACCAAACAATAGGTACAGCACTGTCTATTTTGTCCGAGTCTGACCAGCGTAATTGGTCCAGATTTCTGCCACATATTCAGTCAGCCCTAAATAATTCGGTTAATTTTGCAACAGGTTATACGCCTTTCTTCTTGATGCACGGTCGTGAACAGGTCATTAATGGTAATTTTCACAAAAATTATGTCTCGACAGGCGTATCGGACTCAAGTCTAGAAGAATCGAGAGAAAACTTTGCTAAGAAATTAGAGGACTTGGCTCCTATATATGAAAAAGTTTCAGAGGCTCTGTTACAGGCTTATAGAAAGAATGCAAAACATTATAATTTACGTCGCAAATCGGTAAATTATGAGGTGGGAGATATTGTGTGGCGGAAAAATTTTGTCCAGTCCAGTGGACCCAATTTCTTTTCGCATAAATTAGCTCCGAGGTTTGTACAAAATGTTGTTAAAACCAAAGTCTCTAACTTAGTTTATACCCTTGCGGATATGCAAGGCAAAGTAGTAGGTAATTTTCATGTTAAGGATATAGTTCGTTTAGATTAAGTATTAGGTTAATTTTCTTGTAAGAAGCCAGTGTGGTAGCATGTGGGACTACCAACCCTTCATGTCGCTTCACTTGTTTCTTTAAAGGTGTTATTGTGGTCACATGTACTGGAGTTTGGTACCTTCAATACAGGTGCTCAGAATAAACACAAATTCTAATTTATTGATGATATTTTTTTTTGACACTTATCCTCATTAGACTAGAATAGAAACATATTATTTGTTTCTCTGATCTTTTAGATCAGTGGCGCCCTAACAAAATAAACAACAAAAAAAAAAACGGGGATTGATTTTTTTTGTTGTTTTTTATAATAATTTTGATTATTTTTTTACATAGGTACATACCAATAGTGTACCTCGAAAATTAAACTTAAGAATTTTCATGATATATACATATATATCGGATATTATTGTTGTCGCTACGGTATATCGGTTAATTACCTCTAATAATTCCGAATACTCTAAATGAAAGTTAAATCGGTTACCGGTCTGATGGTGTGTTACCTGACAATATGTATATACTTATAGTAGGTATTCTTTGTATTTAATTTGTTTAGCCGTAGGTAAAATTATGCTTTTGGAGTGCACCGGAGTAAAAGTTAAATTAGAATTTTTGGAGATTACTACGACACACTCGAAAAGGATAGTTAATATATTCTGTCTGGGAGATTTTGAGCTACTTTCTTTCACACAGATAATAAAATAGTTTTAATTGTTAATTAGTAACTATAATGTTTAATGTATATTCTAAGTTTATAATTATGTCTAAAGTAAGTTGGTATCTCTTTCCTTAAAGAATATAGTATAGACATTTAGAAAGTATGATTTTTTTTTTTTGTAATAATATTAGTATTAAGTATCAAGTGTAGTACTGCTAATGCATGCACACAACAAACAAATATTTACCAATTTGGAGTAAACATCTTCTGCCTCCTTGAACAGGAGAAGATGATTAGTAGATAGTTTAGATCTAGTAATACCACTGTTTATAATATGTTGATAAGTATTTTTTAAAGTTGATTTGTCCAATAGGTTTAGTAAATATATACTATTTTTACACTGCTAACACCAGCGTAAATTTATCAAGTATTTTTGTGTAACCAGTGTCGATTTTTGAAAAAAAAAAAATCGAGCACCAATTTGAAAAGATAGGAAGATGTAAAATTTCGAGAGAAATTGTACTTTGCAAGTTTATATATATAGATATTGACAAATGTACCTGTTTGAAACCACACGAATAGATAGGTATTGTAACATGTAAACCCTCATCTTTATACTATTTAGCAATGGCTAAATGACAACCAAATAGTTCTATAACTATACGACGAGGAAAATTTTTGGAGGTGAATACGCAAACTATCCAATGGATATTGGTATACTGTGTCTAATTCTTTAGATACATATAAAAAAAAAAAAAAAAAAAAAAACCCTGTTGAAACTGCATGGTAATTGTAATTTTTTTTTTGTTAAGAGGAAGAGAGGATTAGTTAAGTAGGGTATTATTAATAATAAAAATAATTTTTTGAAAATTTTGAAGTGGGAGCTTGAGTTCTCCAAACCTCACAAGTGTTAACCTAGAGAATTTGACTCTCATAAAGTGAGGAAGTGTTTGGTTCATGTGACTTGTTTATTTTTATTTATTTTATAAGTTGCTTGAGGATTATAAGTATGAAGTGTTTCCTTGCTTTTCGGTTATGCTTAACCACCAATGTATCACAACTTGATTTTTTGTGTATTGTCATACTAAGATATACCATTTTGTTTGTCAATTTTGACTTTTGTTTTATATTGGTATTGGTATAAGCGGGGAATTGTAACGTAAATACTGACCCCGAGTCTATGATTGGGATAATTGTCTACGGAAGAGATTGGTGAGAGGATGTCTATGGGAGATAACCTGACTGGAGCGGTCGTGATCGACGTGTGTTTGTTGGGAGAGATTATGTTTTTTGATTTTCTATTTTGTTTGACGTCGGAGGGCGTCTACAAAATTTGCCCGAAGTGGGTGTGTTTTTTGTTTTATTGATTGATCGATGGCCGGATTGTGAGGCGATGAAGCCAAGCCGCGCGTGCCTGCTGCTGTGGTGAAAATCTCGGAAGAAGTGATGAGCGGACCAAAAAAGGACATAAGGTAGCATCTGCATATTCCATTGTCTGGACCCCACGGAAGAGGCTATGGCGGATGGCGCTTCAGAAGAGTCGTCCTAGACTTCTTTTTGGAGATTACTATGATCGGTGAGCATCTGGACCTGGAGAGGCCTTCCATGATGCTGAGGAGAGGAGTCGGACCATGAGAGCCATCAATTATTGTTTGAACCTTTTCGTGTTGGGGATCAATCCTTCTCTTTACTCTTTTCTTTGCTAAACCATGATAGACGTGGTTATAGAATCATTAAATTTATGTTCTTTCCTTTTACAAGGGTTTTATTTACTGTATCGATCAATACATCCCACTTCCCTGTGCTTCACCATCATTCTCACCCACGAATCTTGAGATGAGAGAACATTAGCCGTCGTATCATTTATACGCTACATTACATTTAAACAATGCAACGTGTAATTGTACACCCTTGAATAAGGAGTGAGGACAAAGCAAAGGAAATACTTGACGATTGTGATAGTGGACTGGTTTCTCAGAATGTTATCTGGTTCTGTGCCTTGTAACTGACTCTGACGCATTGTTGACATTAAACTCCCGGCGTTACCATTTGCGATATTTTACTTTTCACAAAGATAATAATTGAAACCCAACAGTTTACATATTTTGCGTGTCGTTTTACGAGTGATGCACAACCCGCCCGACTAAATAAAATAAACAGCGTGAATAAAGAAGTAACGGATTGAGTTTTGATCATTGACCTAAATAGTAATCATTCGGATTTCCGGGTTCCATGTATGATCGAAATATTTAACGGTTTCCATTCTGTTTTACAAAATACGACGGGGTATAGCGACAAACTTGTCCATTTTCAATATTTTGAATCAGCCGTCAATGATTTCGTGATTTTTTATTTTACATATTCTTTAAAACTTCAGATTGATACAAACGAAAATTACCCACACGAAAAATGTGGTGTTTCGCATGTACGTAAAACTGTTGTGTGGACTGTAAATAACGACGACAATAAAAATTATGGTTTTGGTTGATTGTAATAAGGGACAGTTTTAAGGTACAAAAGGACAAGGATAACCAAACACTTACCGAATGATTTCATATGAACGAACATGCTCCCCGAAAGTAGTTTTTCTTTTGGCGAACAAAAGAGCACTTAAAGCAATTACTGTCACATCAATATGTGTTCCATTTTTCAAAACATTGTGTTTGGTTGCTGAAGGTGGGGACTGGATAAATAGCAATTCAGGTAGGAACTACCACATTATAATTTTAGAACCCAACAGGACTAACTGACTTCGGACAGTTGAAATGCTTGTACGATATTCGAATAAAAAATGAAAATTGTACAACGGCGATGCCACCGACTGCAAAGTTAACCATTTTAAGCTATTGGTACCCCATAAAAATATGTATGTTCATATTTTTATATTCTTATTTTACCTTGTGTACCATATTTCATGTAATGCGGCATATTGAGTTGGCACTATCCATCCAGTCCTGCTGGATTAAAAACTAAAATTAAATTTTTTTAAATTAAATTAAATTCCCAAAACACAGTTTGGCTTCGTACGCGTATTACAAACGACAATCAATCGGTTGAAAACTCCAGTCTATAGGATGCTACCGAATTCAGCTGTACTTGAAATCTGTATAGTCACCTGGCCACTATTAGAGGATCTGCGAGCCCTATACAGGAAACCAGATTTAGGTACCAGGGATTCAATGAAACTCCAATACTTGAACAGGTTTAAGATCTAACCCTAAGCATCTTTACAGGATTATTTGTTGGAGGGGATGTTGCCTCAGGCCTCAGATCCGACGTTAAATTTAAATAATTATTTGTTGAGGTGATTAGATTAATAATGCCACAAAAAGACAACTAATTAATATTATTGTGAAACCTGCGATTCAAAGTAAGCACACAGCTTCTGATCATGGTGGAGCCGTGTGCATCTGTCATCGATACCTACGTGATATTTTTTTTACGGTAACTCCACACAGAAGACCCTGAAGGAAATAATTTCCCCCAAAGCCTATATAATCTTTGGGGATGCTGTGTGGAGGGTCTTTTAGAGGATAGGAAGGAGTGAACTTGAATCTTGAAGAGACCCATGTTGTAGGATGGAGGAAACACAGAGATAATGAGAAAGTTCACTTGTACAGTACATTGAATAATAAAACTGTCATTGACTCGATACGTGCAATCTAAATAGTTTGGACCCGTATAATATAATGCAAGCGATGATAATGAATGAACTCGATAAATCTGCAACCGGCAACGTGAAATCGCATCTGAATGAACTAGTTCTTGCTTGTTTATCAGGTCTAACATTTCAGTAGACCCTGATTATAGTACAGATTTACCATCGTAAGAAAGGATTGTGATTTTTAGGTCTTGAATAGTTATAGGTATATTGTTTATTCCGATGGGGGGGACTTTGCTTTCGAAACATGTACATATAAAAAATCTGTGGTTTAAACAAAGTAATTGTTATTAATTGTATTTGTGTTTAATTCGTACAACTCCATTTAATTTTTTTGGAAATTTAATGTAAATCAATTTTAATAATGCTATTGTTAAGTCCTACAAGTATAGTTAACAATTATGTTCACACGACCAAAACAATATAACACATTTAAATAAATAAAACATTGTAATTTAAATGCGGAGAAAACACATTATAAATATAAGTACCTCACGGAATAGAGAATTTTGTCTATTTTCTAAATAAATCGGTTTAGCAGTAATAAATTATTTTAAACACCATCCAAAATAGAATTGGATGAGAGTAAATAATATCTCATAAGTAAGTCGTCGCAATGTGGATTAACCACAGTTTGAAAATGGTCTTGAATGCCGAAACAGCTGTCACAATAATAAAAAGAAAAGTACTTGCAGAACTTAATAAAAACATTATTAAAATTGCTTATCACTAAATTTAAAAAATAGTAATTATTAATAATTTATTACTGAAAATTTGATTAATTTATTAAATGACCCACTAAACTAGGCGCACGCCCGTATTATGGTGGGAGATCA
>JAHDVE020004274.1:0-54728 GCA_022606495.2 Halesus radiatus
AATTTATATCTTTACAGCGAAAATGTTTTTTCTGTTCTGAGAAGTTGAAAAGAAAACCATTTTGACGTCTAGTGTTATTAAATGACTTCCCTCAGACCTAATCCCAATCTACTTACTGAAAATGTATATAAAGCGCCCTTGAGGTAATTTTCCCACGTAAGCGATGCTGTATAAGTTATCCATTTATTATAAAGAAAGTTTTCCAAATACGCAATAAATATAAGGTAGGTAGGTATGTACTCTTAAAAATATGCAAGATGGAATGGTGTGAGTTATATTTTCACGCCTGTTGAATTTACAGACTTTTAAAACTAATATATAGGCGTTGTGTTTGTAGATAGACGTTTATCACTGGTCACTGTAATTAATAATATTTTTATGAAATCACCTTGAGCTTGAGATAAGCGAAACCGGTTGGTGATAATTTTAAAATAGATTATTGGTTTAAAACAAAGTGTTTGTTTTATTTAATAATAAAAAACATGTTTATTAAAGAAATTAAAACACACATTTTAGAGGTGTTGAAAGATATTCATTATGACGTTGGTTGAGTAAGTAATAAAAAAAGAAGTAGACAAATCATAAAAAAAACGCATTAAGATGACCATTTCTTCCTACATTTGGCATATTTTAAACACCATAGTACGCTCATTTTACTTATGGAGTTTGATCCATTGTATGTTCTGTGTCTTTGCCACATCATTTTTTATCAATGTTTGCACACCAAGCATTATTTATGAAGGGCACAGTGAATTTTATAATTACTTCTGTCAATTTATTTTATGCCTCTGACAATTTTTAATCCAATGGAAACATATATATTTAATCCAATGGAAACATATATATATTTAATCCAATGGAAACATATATTTTTAATCCAATGAAAACATATATATTTAATCCAATGGAAACATATATTTTTAATTCAATGGAAACATATATATTTAATCCAATGGAAACATATATATTTAATCCAATGGAAACATATATATTTTTAATCCAATGGAAAAATATATATTTAATCCAATGGAAACATATATATTTTTAATCCAATGGAAAAATATATATTTAATCCAATGGAAACATATATATTTAATCCAATGGAAACATATATATATAAAAAGAGTTCTTTTAACACATTCGCTGCTGAAATATTTTACCTTTAAGAACTGATTTTTTTTTAAAAAGGTAAGTACCATTAATATTAAATAAATTAATAAAAGTAGAAATTAATAGTCAGAAATCATGAGTGTTGACCTGTCCTATGTGAACCGTGCTTTGTAAATGAGAGTGTCCAATGAGCCAAAGACACTGCACACATTTGTTTTGTATGAAAGCGTGAGCCGCGTTGTTAGCAGTGAATGTGTTAATAATAGGCACAAGCTGTATATTTTCGCAATTAAGATTTAGTACATACTCGACGACATAATAAATTTCTAGAGCATTTCTTTCTGTGACACAGTATTCGCGAGATAATATAAATGAATTTATGGGATTCAAGGATCACCAATGCAAGATGAAATGCATTCATCACAACCTCGGATAGCTTCCAATAACTTTTTTAACAATAATCTATAACAATGACCTTTTTTGGCGTGGGCTAAGCTAACTGTGACAAAATGAATCTAGAGAGAATGGGATTGAAAGAGAATCTTCCAACCAGATTCTGTCTCCATAGTGAGTTGCCATAGCAAGACGTTCCTTTAAACTACAATTTTTGGTTTGGACATATTGTAGTTGACTTGAAAGCAGCTTCTTCTTTCTGGGAGTAAGGGCTGCGGTTGGCCCAACACAGCTCTAAATGCTCTTCCTCTAACCTAGAAAAAGAATATTTGGGGATAATGAATTTATCATAACAATAAAGAACTCCAGTGAAAAATATAATGGCTTTAAAAATATATATTCGTATAGATCAGCAAACGCCGATTCTGAATATATAATATAATTATACGTAGATTTTATAAATCGTTATATAAAAATGAACTAAAAACTGTACCACCAAAACACCATGTTCTGTTGGTAACTACTGCTTCTGACGTCACACATGCTGTTTTTGAGCCCAACTCTAACTAGATAAGGTTTTTGCCGCTCTTAATATTGCTTACGGCTTATAATTTTGCTCTTTACAGTGTTCATTTTGCCCGTAAAATCATTATGTTTATTTATTGCGACTAGTTTTTGCTTGAAAATTCAAATTTATCTACGTAATAATCTAATCCTTGCACAGCACAATGTCATTGGCACTTTGGTGTTTATTTCTTCAGTTCAGTCTTCTGGAAGTGGAGGATTTATAATGATACCTCAACCTGTTATTTCTTACAATGCATAATATATTGATTTTTATTTCCAGCCATTAAAGTTATGTCAATTTTTCAAACCTATTCAATTTATTACTGCTGTCACGGATTGTTTGTCAAGTCCACAGATGCTGCGCATGCGTCAAAACTGATGCATGCGTAGAAAAATGATGGAGACTCTTAACGCAAGCGATTCTGATTTGCCTTTCATACATAATTCAAAGCATTAAAGGTTAATCGTATCAAAAAAATTCTAGCCAAGTGCTGAGAAAGTTCGAGGATGGAATAGTTTTGTTCGACACCTGTTCTTTTGTGATATTACCTAATATTGATATATTAGTCTATCGGTATTATGTTATTCATCATGGGTGTTGTTAAGGGTTTTTTCTTGTCATTTTTGTATTGATTGATTAATTCTCCTGCCATTTACTTTCACATTATGAATTCTCCCGTCACTCCTATTTTTTTATGCGAATACCGCACAAGAGTCCCAACTGTCCGAAGCCAATGGGACTATGACATCCCTTATTGGGGTATGTTGTAAGGGTAAAAGGTATGGGGAGGGGAAGGCGATGGGGAAGAGGAAGGTTGAGAAGTACCGGGCTATTCAGATCTAAGCGCTAAACACGGCTAAAACCATTTCAAGCATCTTTCACTTTGGAACGCACCATAAATATACTATATATATATTATTTTTAACAAATTAATTGTAAAATGACGCAGATTAATTAAATCAAATTTACATGCGCACGCTGGGATTTGAACCCTCAACCTCCGGATTTGTAGTCGAGATTAAAAAAAATAAATTTTTTCGACCTTTCTTCAGTTTTTGTCGATTTTGAATCCCGAATGAATAATTTTTCGGGATAAATCATTTAATACTTTTTGAGTTTCAAGGTCAGACCGGAGGTATACCGCCCTGACGATGACTGAGGACTAGGGATGAAACAATACGAGTAAATAAAAGTACTTACTCTATACGTATGCGTGCTGCCTTCAGCGATAGCTTGTGAGCGAGGCGCGCCATGCGGGTGAGGCTGTCCCGCCCCTCGCGCAACAAAGCGCCTCGATCTTATTGCTCTCATCTATTTTTAGGTGTATTATCTTCACAAAACCTTGACCCTTTTCCGCGGCACAGCAACTGATAACCACAGTACACCAGTGTGCCGCGGCACACGGTTTGCGGAACAATGGTGTAGAGGGCTTAGTGGCGGCATATGGTTTATGGCGCAGTGCGATGGCATGGGATGGCCTTGTTGTCGATTTTTCGTCCACATCAAAGAGTGGTGGGTCGGTGATGGTGATGTCCCCTACACGTGGCCAATTGCTCAGTGTCTGCTTAAATATGCTCCGGAGATGACGTCCTAGTTAGTAATATTTACGTAGCTTCCAAACATTTTTTAATGTAATAGTGGTAGTTTGGACATGTGATGAAACTATAAAATTCATAAAATTATTCCTTTGATGAATGTATATGAAATCCCAAATATAAAAATAAATGCTTAATAAATATTTTTGTAAATTGTGACTCCAAATATTGTATTTAAATTAAGTAAATAAATACTATAAAATTTATAGTAAATAATTTAAAATAAATATCTCTGCATTTATTTCTTATTTTTATTGGGCTGGAGTAATTGGAAGAGAGGAAAAGCAAACTAATAAGAACAAATTATTAAAAAAACATTACATTTACGTATCATTTGTTTGTAATGGAATTGCCTAATAAAAACTAATCAACTTATTTTTTTAACCATACAGGTATATATTGCCGTAGCGGCATGTCCATCCGGAAGCACGTTGAAAGTAGAACTGAACCTCGCCATTGTGTAGTAGCGTTAGCGTAAAGGGCCCTGTACATGATGTCCCATCATGTAAAGGGCCCTTTATAGAACCATACAACCATATCGTTTGACGACAAACTGCTTGTCTGAATTACAGCAAACAGTTGGGGCAATTTTTTACAAATAAAATGTTTCGCCAATGTGTTTGATGTTTTCGGACTCAAATCTAATGAAATAAAAGTAAATAATGTTGAATACAGCTCTGTATTCAACACATGAAGCTATATGTAACTACTGTGCATCCAACGCGCGATATAATTTTATGTATTTATTACATAATTGGGCATGTTTGGACTTTCCTCATAATTAATTATACGATACACTTACATACATTTACTACTTATTTTATTTTTGTAGACACACAAAGGTCAAATAGAATGCAAATATATGTTCATAGTGGCTGCTGGTGACTTTGTACTAGAATGCTAAGATTGAAAAATAAAACGGATATATTAAATGTTATTACCAAAATAATTAAATATGTATTAGTCAATTTTTTTATTTTAAATATTTATTTTATTTTATTTGGAAAACCAACAATTTACAATAATTATTATGTTTGGTAAAAGTATTTAAAAAATGTACTAATAACAGGTTTTCACTTAAGGGGTAACACCACTCTAGGAGGTCGAAAAATGACCTAATTTCAAGATTTTTTTCCGGGAAAACAACGAAAAAAATGAAAATTATGTGTAAAGTTCTTTATTGCCTATACATTAAAGTACGTATATAAATTTTTTTATGGCAATCTAAAACATAATGGCGGCTGAGCAGGTGGTTGACTGAACACCCACCATCAATGTAGAGCTCCGTGGTCGGAAAAGTTTCTCCTCCAATTGTGACTCTGGAACAAAAACCCAAAAAATTTTCAATTTCACATACAAAAACCTCGAGTAAGACGTAGGGATTTTTTTTTAATCACTTTTTTTAAGAAACGGTGGACATTTGAAAAAAAATTTGTTTTTTTTTGCCTAAAAATATGCACTAAAAATGTTTATAACAAATGAAATATGCAACATAAAAAAAATCCCTACGTCTTTTTCCGGATAATCTTGTTTGAAAGATACTGTCAAAATTTCGAGTCGATCGGTAAAGAATTGAGCGATTTATGTTTCCGGCCGTGTCGAAAAAAGTAGTTTTGAGAAAAACCCGTTTAAAGTTTTCCTTATAAAAAAATCATAGAAATTTGTTTATACCTTTAATCTGCGATGCCTGCCCCATATAATTGACCTTCTAAATTGGTATTCTCTTGTTCTTCGTCCTTTCTAGTCGATCTGGCAGCCTGCCTAGCCAATTTTGCTGCGTCAGTCAGTCTCGTTTCAGCCACTGATACGCGGTGTTCGTCGGCTTCGCTGCAGAAATTGTAGCAATTTGGTCCGATTTTGATTCCGAGTGTTTGCATAATTTCCATAATTGAGATCATTCCGTCATTGTATACACAAATAGCAATATGTGTGACGATATCCAGAATTGTCTTACCACTAGACCTTGATTTAGGAGCCATCGCCCACACTGTTGCGTTGAAGGACTCGTTGCTATTTTGTGTGTAGCCACCGATACACCGAGTGAGAAGATCATCACTGCTTAATTCTTCATATATTGGTTTTATTGCTTCATATATATATTCGGAAAGTGGTGTTTTATGATGATGATTTTCCAATGTATTGGTCGCATTCATTCGTTGCCACGAGCACCACGAATCTTCACCGGGCGGACATTGTTCGTGCTGCGGGTTTTCGTCCGTTGACATCTTATGATAAAGAGTCCCCCAAATGCCGTTCCGCATTTTTTTCGATTGAGTCGTGGTTTCGACGTATCGCCAGGCCGTAATAAATCGATAATTCGTCAATTAATTTTCCGGTTAATT
This sequence comes from Halesus radiatus, assembly GCA_022606495.2. Taxonomy (NCBI): domain Eukaryota; kingdom Metazoa; phylum Arthropoda; class Insecta; order Trichoptera; family Limnephilidae; genus Halesus; species Halesus radiatus. The sequence goes on from JAHDVE020004274.1 coordinate 6,009, forward strand.
TTCCTTTTCCTCCTAGGCCCTTTGTTTTTGTTTTTAAATTGCGTAAACGAGTTCCCATACGCTTTTGCACATGATCAATGCATTCTTTTTTTGTAACAGGACAATCTTCATAAGGCTCAGAATCTAAAATGCCTTTATAAGTTTTGGAATCGCTATCTCCTATATAATTGGCATATTTAACATTATACAATTCTTCTGAACGATGAAACATCTCGATCACGGCGTCGACCTCCATTTTTCCGGCAGATCCGTCATGGTTCGCATTGCACTCGTCTGCGTGTTTTTTATGCCAGTCTTCAAAATCTTCGGTGTCTTCAAATTCTTTTCTCCAGTATTCGCACTGTTTACAATATTGGATTTTACTACGAAATCGATTACTTTTCCGCTAAACCAGCCAATTAGAGTTACTAAACCGAATAACGATGAAAACCCGCGTTTTCGCCACGTTCCGTCACCAGATACACTTATTCCATGTTCTTTTCAATGTTAGCTGCAATATTCATACTTTTCTTACAAACGGCTTCTGTTGCGATAGAAATCGTTGTTACTACCTTGTCGTAAAATGATTGAAAAATCGGCCTTGGTAAATCCATAAACGCGCAAAACTTCATCGTTCCATTCAAACCGATGCCGAGCATCCGCATTGCCAGAATAATTCTGCGATTAATTTCGTAGCTTTTGTCAGCAAATGGGCAATTTGGCACTTCTTTTTTAGCACAGTTTGCACAAGAAATGACGATTTTAAAGCCTAAGCCACGTTTTCCATTTTCTGTAAACGTTACATTTGATTTACACTCTTTGCACACAACAGCATTAGAAATATCAGTAAAAACTGTAGGAAAGTTTATGATGCGGTAGCTAATAGTATTATCGACTTCAATGTTGTAGTCATCACAGGAGTCTTTCAATTTTTTTGCACTTGTACTAACTCTCGCATCGTTCGGCGTCTCCAATTCGAATCGGTTCAACGGTCGCCTACTTGATGATTTTCGTCTTTTTTCATGCCCACTGCTAAGTTTTGTGCCTTTTCGAATACGATTCACTTCACCGCCACTCATGATGCAAATTTTTATTAGTACACTCAAAAAATAGCGACAAAAAACCACAACATTTAACGAAATGAAGCGAAAAAACCCACGTGTCGTGCAAACAGTTCAATGGTTACACCAACACTGAAGATTGAACTATACTACAAGCGTCCCAAATGGCGCGTCGCGCCGAGTCTTATACCTGCTCCGAGCGCGCAGCAGGTAGCTACGGTCGGGATCAAAATTCAGGCACTTCAACGATTGTACACCTTATAAATGATGTTGTGTCTTATTCTTAAGACCCTTAGGCACCTTTTAAGCGAAAAAAAAAAAATCGATTTTGGAAAATTCTAGAGTGGTGTTACCCCTTAAGTATTTAAATTGTTCAATTAAAAAAGAAAAGTTACAAGGTTAGCCTATGAGGTTAGGATGATAGGAGGGAGGGAAGGGAAAGGATCTAGTCCGTGTAGAGTAATATGTATTGTGTGAATGTTATTTATTGATTTTAGGTTTGAAATTATCAGGGGCTGACTCAAATAAGTCGAACGCACTGTATAAAGTGTTAAAAATGTGTGAAGCACGGTGTGAATAAAGGTGTTTTGTTTTGAGTTAGTGTTGCATTGAGGTAGGTTTAGTGTGTGGTTCTGTCTGGTTTGTCTATTAGGCACTCTTAATTGGATTCGTTCAAGTAATTCAGGGCAATCTATCACAGAGGTGGCTATTTTTTGTAAAAACAGTACGTCTATGGAATTTCTACAGCTTTCTAGTGACGAAAGTTCGAAAAACGCGGCTGACTCCTCATGACTCCAGTGGGGAGGATAGCCCTGAAAATAGAGGTATCGTAGAAATAGGTTTTGTAATTTCTCAATCCTTTCTGTATGCGATATGTACCTGGGATTCTAGAGGGTGCTGTAGCGTGTTGCCATCAACTGGTAGAAGCTGAGCGTATTATGAATCAAGGTATTTGGTTATATCAAGCTTTTACTGTATCTATGCACAAAAACCTTCCGTTTATTTGTTTTTTTAATTTGTATAATATTAGGTATCTCTAATGAAAATTTTCCAACAAAATTATTTACAACATACATAATACAATACAAGAACATGTCAGGAAATTAAACTACTGAAAAAAAACAAAGCCAATACGCAAAACAGTATATTTTATAAAGGGATGAAACGCTATAATGCTCTGCCGGTCCCAATTAAAATTGCACCAATTAATAAATTTAAAATAGATTGTAAAAAGCAGATTAAGTTAAGCAAGAAAAAATCCATTTGTTTTTAAATCATGATTATCTATATGTAATAGTATAAGAGTTATAATTAGTTATTTTAACTTAAGTGTACAAATAACTAAAATAAAACAAAGATTTCCACTTTATTAACCATAAGTATCTTTAATATGTAAATATTTTATTTTAGATGGCTGACAACGGCTGAAGAAGGTGACACATTCGAGCTGACCGGAAGCCCAGTGCTGTGCTATTTGATGACTACCAAACTGAAGGCTCTTTTTCCAAAGTTAACTATTGAAAACAAAGGATTTAAGGTTTGATACACTATTATTATGCCATTATACATTGTAAAAGTTTTCCAAAGGGACTGTGTAATAAATACATCTGGTATTATTACCTACCTTTTTTATTGTTTATTTACATTTTACAAAAAAATGCAATGCAAAAAGTCCCCATAAACTACTTTTTTGTATTTAATCATTATAGAAAATAATATTAACAAAACCTAAATGAAATGTGAAAACGGAAAAAAATGACAGATAATAAAAAGATTTCAGTCGCACCAGTCCCAGATGCGACTGAAATCTTTTTATTTTCTGTTGTTTCTTCCGTTTTCATGTTTCATTTAGGTTATGTTAATATTATTTTCTACAATGATTATATATTAAAATGAAGTTTTTAAATCTCAATAAAAAATGAATACTTTTGTGTAGTTTGTCTAACGGGAGCTTGTTATTCAAAACTCAAAATTTACAGTTAAAGTTACAAAATATATAAACTTAAAGCATAAATATTTCTCAAGAATATTTCCCAGCTGTCTGAAATGTTGGCTAAAGAAGGAGGGAGTGCAACACGGTATAATATCCCAAACACTAATCAAGAAAATTATTTGAGGTGTTCAGCTTCGAATTTGAAGTGTTCAGCTTGGTATTTGAAGTGTGAAGCTTGGTATTTGAAGTTCGAAGCTTGGTATTTGAAGTGCAAAGCTTGGTATTTTATTTTATTACATAAAACATGCAGTATGCTCAAAACTTAGGTATATGAATGTTTATATAGGTATAATAATTAATAAGTACAATAAACCACAACAAACGTTATCTCGCAAAAATGATAATAAGAATGAAAAAGAAGTGAAAGGTTGAAAACATATTATAAGTAGGTGTATAAACTAACTCCTTATTGTCACCTGTGCTGATGGTACACTGTTTTGGTACTTAATAAAGGGCATCATCACGTTATCACTTTGATATTAATGGTAAAACTTTTTTTATATTGATTGTGTTGTTAAAAATGTATATTTCATTATTAGAGCAGTGTATAGTATTGTAATTTCTTAATATCCGCGATAAAGGAGACAAATATCCCATATTTGCATGATAGGTTTTAATACAAAAAATGTTTTATCCTTTTTTTTATGTCTTATCCTCCTTGTTGATTTTCTTGTTGGTGTATTAATTAATGTTGATTTGTGATAAAATGTTGGGTGTATCAGTTGATGCATGTATAATTTTGGACAAAAGGAATACATCAGAAGGTTACATCTGACTGACGGAGATTGTAGTTTATAGTGCGAAATTCAATCATTATACGTTCCAAATTGATCAGATAAACCTTCACGATATGCATTCACACGGGTTAATTTTCTTTGTATGGATTCGATTCTGTAATTATAAATCCTGTAATTAGGAGACCAAATAGTGGACTGCCGCACTTATTGGTGATATATTTTTTTTAGTTTTTGTCTTAACCGCTTCATGCTCGAGTTTTTTTTTCCCAAAAATCGATTTAAAACACTGGGTTATTTTATTTTTTATTTTAAGAGGTTACATAATTTACAGGTTGTCCAAAACAGAAGCAATAAAAAATGTAAAACAAACTTAACCTAATATAAAAATAAAAAACAAGTCTAACTACCGGGGTGTTAGTTGAAGTTTGCCGGTTTTTTCAATATAGAAAACGCTTAATTCTCAAGGGAATCTCAAAAATTTTTTATTCAAAGTATTGACCATTGGATTCTATACATTTTGCCCATCTTTGAGGCAAATCATGGATACCATTCCAAAAAAAAATTTCTCTTTCGAGGCAAACCATTCGACGAGCCATTTTTCGACTTTTTCAAAATTGGCGAAGCGCTGCTCTGCGAGTGAGTGTCCCATCGATGCGAAAAGGACGGACGGGGCAAGGTCTGGAGAGTACGGCGGGTGCGATAATATTTCCCAATTCAATGCTTTGAGAGTGTTCTTCACTACTTTAGCTGTATGGGGCGGTTTGGCGGTTTTTTTGATTTGTCTCTCGTTCATTTGGTGTGGTACCCATTTTCCATACTTTTGGATCTTTCCCGTGGCTTTTAAACGTTGGAAAATTGCTCCTCGGGTCACATTAAGTGTTTGGGCCAATTGTTGTTGCGATTGGGTTGGGTCTTCATCCAATAACGCCTGCAATTCCTCGCCTTCGAACTTTTTCGTTGCACCAGGATGTTCATTGTCTGTTAAATCGAAATCTCCACTTTTAAATTGACGAAACCATGTCTCACATGTTCTAATCACTGAGCATGTTCACTATAAGTTTCTACCAGCAACCGAAGAGCTTCAACTGCTTTTTTCTTTTGATGAAATAAGAAAAGCAACGAATGCCGCAAATGCGATTTACTTGGAACGAAACTCCATATTCACTGAGGTAACCAACTATGACACTATTATTTTGGCAGAATGTAACTTGTGTATTTTTGAAGGTTATGTCCATAGAAAAATATGACATAGATGCCAAATCATAGAAATGTATACATATCTCTAGCGACGTCTATGAGTAAAACCGGCAAACTTCAACTAACACCCCTGGTATAATAATAAAAAAAATTAAATAATAATAATAAAACAAATCTAACTATGATAAGTTAAAACAGAAGAAACGATTTGCGTAAACCTCTACTAGCGTCAAGTGGCAACTGTCGAGCTCAGTTCGTTTCACGTGGAAACACGCAAGCAGTGCTCGGGTTGGCGCCATACGAAACATGCGCCGCCTGCAAACACTGCTCGTTCAAAAGCATGAAGTGGTTAATTTCTCTGATCCAAAAATATTTTTTTCTTGATCAATTACATATATTATGTAATTTAACTTATGTTTCCACACATACAATTTAAAAAATGAAAATATTGATCTATTTATTACCATTTGTTTTCAAATCAATACGAAGAAAGCGTGAGAGGTCCACAAGACAAACAGAATGATGAAGATATGTTTATAAATCATTCCCTGGGATTCTCTCGAATTGTAAAGGTTATGGAGAAAGTCAAGAAGCCTCTGGCCTTCCACAACGCTCTGTCGGATTTGTTGATATTCTTCCACCAGTTCCTGGATCCCTTGCCCGCCAGATACGAGTCATTTAAAAATAGTGTTCACCAAACATTTCCAATTATCTATGACACCAAGTTTATTTCTAACGAAATGAAATTTCTCGTTAAGAAAGATAGATTCAGTGATTCAACATGCCTCGCAATGTAAGCATTTCTCATATGATAGAACTGTGCTCTAACTCTTTAATTAATTAAGTAAAAACTCTAGCGAAAGTATCTATTTCTCCAGGTTATACGAGTTCTTCAGCAGCGCCAAGGGGCTGCAACTGGCGCTGCATTCTCCCCACATTAGTATGAAGGACAAGTTCCAAGTGGCCCCGCAGTTCCATCAAGCTGGCTTTGATTCATACTGCACAGGTAATATTACAGCAGCTCGACACGCTGCCAACGCTAGTGTACATTTAAAGAGAAGAGGTGGGAACTAAATTTACGAATGATGTTGTTGCAGGGTACTGCTTCATCCGGCTGTGCCACTGGTCAGCGTGCACCAAGCAAGGCTCAGACCACGTCATGTCCAGCACGGAGCATCTCAACGCCCTCAAGAAATACTGCAACAGGATCAACATCAGCAGAGCCGCACAACTCTACATCGTAGGCTACCTCTGTCATTTATACATATGTACTACACAATAGAGACAATCAGAAATGAACCTAATTACCATAAGAAGAGATAGTCTTGCTCCAAGTGGTACCTGGCAGTTACCATAAGCAAGCCTATTGACACCTTGAGTGATTATCCCTGTCAATGTTCTTTCAGCTCACCTCACAATTGGTAAGTACATACGAGTCGTGCAGTTGCAAAAGCCACTCTGGAAATTTCTACACGGTGTTCCAGTTTTAACAGTTTTTCCCGACTATCTCCAGATTTATAAAAAACTCCAGACCAGGTTTTGCAACTCCATGACTCATAACAAACACCCGATAGTTGTAAGTACGCCTATAAAATCCTAAACCGGTACGGGCGCTGGTCTTACTCCATGTTCGGGAACCGGTCTCGATATGAAATGTACCTAACACCTTTACACCTTTAACACCTGAGAGGCGCATGATATTATGTATGAATGTACCTACATAATTACATAGTACAAACATATTTCAGCAGCTTGCTTTTTTTACTGCCGTTGTGCCTTTTTTAAGACACTTTTTGAAGTTGAAATAATTTTTCCTCAAAACAATTTTGCCCGCTTTATAAAAAATGGTTAAACTTTTGGCACTGCACGGGATAAAACATATATTTCATAATTATTTATAATTCTGAAACTGTCAATTCATCATTCATGTGGAATTTCACATTAAATTGATTTTATTTTGCTTAAAAACCTTTATAACTTTTTTCACTTATTTATTTTCGACCGGACCGGTTTCACCCTATCACGGTCATCGTCAGACGGGCACAATTAAAACTAAATCTATGATATATATAATCAATTAGAGAAAAGGGCTGACTCTCCTCTAATATATCCATTGTAACACATAATAAAATACCGGAGTAAAATGTAACTGGGAATTTAGTCACTGACATCCAAGGCGAACTCTAAGAAGGATATTACCCTGATGTGTACCTATTATAGCATAATAAAATATTTTAAAGATCCATTAAAATGTTCCGGTTATCCGTAGTTCATGTAACTACAGGAAAAAACTGCTATAAAATTCATTTTAGCAAACAAGACAGAAATCACAGAGGAAAAAACAACACCAGAAATAACCATCTGTTCAAATAAAAGCTGACACAATTTTTACTTTATATAATTTTTTAAAAACACATAGATTCAGTAAACAAACACAATGTAATCCGTCTTCCAGAGGATAATAAACCAACCCAAAAGCAGTTTTTAAAAACATAATGGTAAACAGTACCGTCAGCAATAAAACAAATTACAAGTCATAAATAAAAACAATATTATTAGAAAGTAAGGGGACTCACTTCTGACATTGATGCTATATATACCATAGATTTAGTTTTAATTGTGGCAGTCTGACGATGCCCGTGATAGGGTGAAACCGGTTCGTCGAAAATAAATAAGTGGAAAAAAGTTATGAAGGTTTTTTAATCAAAAATAATTCATTTTTGTATATTTCATAATAATCTTATTTCAGAGTCTGAACTCTGACGACCCTCCGAAGCACCGCCCAGAGTTCCTGCACGTGGAAATGTTTGGAGACAGAAAACTCAATGTTGCGCAGGTTTGTATTTTTACTCTGCTAATAGATTTAATCTTGGATAACCGAAAAAGATTTTTTGATCAAAATATATTCCATCAAATGAAACAATCAAACTTTGTTTTAAGCACTTTAATGTTTTTTTTCACGGCGACCGGATTCGGAATAACCGTTCCATTGTCAGGGCACATGTATTCCTTTCATAGATTTGCCAAGATTTTTAGATTAAATTCCTTCTATATTGATAAATTGTTTCTGTATGACAAATTTACACTTTTTAGTAAGGTAATAAAATTACCATTTTCAAATAATATTCCATGCACAATTCATATCCGAACTTGAAAAGTACACACCACCTACCTTTGATCATAGATCAATGCACGCCACTGCTTCCTAAATAAAAATATATTTTTAACTTAATAATAATAACAATAATAATATTTATTTGAAACACACATTATTTTACAGAAATATTTAAGAAGGCTTTGACTGTCCAACTAGGAGCAAATCCCGTTTTACGACACTCAAATTGATAAGATTAGTTCATATTAATATACATATGCATGAAAGAATATAAAGGAATCCATAAAATAAATTTAAGAAAAAAAAAAAATTTGTGTTTTTTTTTAAGTATGTTGCATTTTTTAAATTAGTGTAGAATAATAATGAATTACAAATGAGATGTAATAGTTTAAAATATAAAAGTTTAAAGAATATAAGTTAAAGGTATGATATCATTTTTTAATTTACTGTAGAGAAATAATAAATTACATATGAGATGTATGACTTACATGATTATTTTTTATAACATTACAATTAAAACTACTGGGTAATTTTAAATAATTTAGAAAACCTTTGTTTTATTGAACAATTGAATAATATGGAACAAATGGTGTTTTGTGTTATTTTAATGCATTAAGTGGATATTACAATACAACCCGTATGTGACGCATGTTTGGGGGTGATGCAAACGTTATGGTGAGATTCAAATAGTCTCACTGGACATTTCTAAGGCCTTTAACCGGGTTTGGCACCGAGGACTTGTCAACAAACTGCCTTCTTACGGACTTCCCGTATCCTTGTGTATGTGGATTGCCGATTTTTTGAGGGAGAGATCGATTCAGACGGTTGCTAATGGTTTCATCTCTTCCTCTCATTCAATAAATGCTGGCGTCCCACAGGGATAGGTTTTGTCTCGTGATATTGTTTTTGTTGCACATCAATGACCTCTTGACATGTGCACCAATCCATTGTTACGCGGGTGACAGTACAGTCCATGATAGCTTTTTGTTTGACAAGCCCCCAAAGGGCACACAAACTCCAAGGCTCAGAGGGCTTTGAAGCAGAGAATGAACGGTTACCTCGAGAGGCTCTGCTCTTGGGGTAAGAATAATCTCGTCGAATTTAATGTTTCAAAGACCCAATCATGTCTGATTACTTCTAAAAGGGATGGAAATGACAATCTAGTCTCCTTTAATGGAAGCAATCTTCCCAACAAGCCCTTCATTGATGTGCTTGGTATAACCCTAAGTAACCAACTCAGGTATGGGGGCTCCATCGAAGACAAAGTAAAGTTAGCCTCTCTGAAGCTGGCAGTACTGTAAAGAGCCCTCAAATACTTTAATAGTACACAACTGCTAACCCTGTACAAATCGCAAGTGTACCCCAGTGTAGAATTTGCCAGCCATCTCTGGTCGGGAGCCCCAAACTATCTGAAAAGAGCCCTTGACTGCAGAAACGGGCGGTAGATTCGCCTATCTTAACAAACGGATTGCAATCTTTGGAGCACAGACATCAGGTGGGAATTGTGTCCTTGGTCTACCGTTATTTTAATGGAATATGTTCTGATGAACTAATGTCATTGATTCCTTTGGCACCGGCGCATAGTCAGGAAACACACCAAATGCGCACCCAACATTTGCACACCCAACATTTGCACACGGTTGACATTTGTTACATGAGAACGGGTCGCTTCTGTGACTCGTTTTTGTGTTCAACAACTCGGCTGTGGAATGATCTGCTGACTGTGTTTCCTCCCTCCTACAACATGGGTCTCTTCAAGACCCAAGTAAATTCTTTCCTATCCTCTAAAAGACCTTCCACACAACACCCCCAAAGATGATATAGGCCTTGAGGGAAATTATTTCCCTCAGAGCCTCCTGTGTGGAGTTACTGTAAAAAAAAAAACAATGATGCAAATAATAATTCGAGTTGGAAATTGCTGTTACATATAAATAAAAAATTCTACAAATTCTTTAGAAATCCATTTTCCCTGTACATATAGTAACGTATGTAAATTTCGTGCTTTATATTTGAACGGTTCACTTCCTGCGCTCTGCAGGTCAGGAGTCCGATTGTAAATCGTCCTTTGTGGTTGACCTCTTTTGGCACCAGGGCAGTGAAGATCCGTGCAGATGCGGTGATGTATGATGCGATTAGGTTGTTCAGTAAAACACTTATGTTTTAATTATGATTCTCAGATGAGCTAACACTCGGTTGCTTTACGGTGATATTGGAGACAGTAAATCAGCGAATTTCTATTGAATTTCCGCTGTCACGAAAAACAAACACCAAAATAACAAAAGATTTTAAATAAAGTGTGAAATATACACTATCTTATAAATATTAGTAACACAAAAGGTCGCATAGATAGTTGACAAATGATACAATAAGGAAGTTCATACCAGTATATTTAAATTTTTTTCAAAGCCCGCCAAAACAATCCAAATCTGTGGCCGGTCAGTTTTGATCAGTTTTGAGGTCAGAATGTCAAATGTCAAAAATGAGCTTTACCATTCGTAATTTTATATTATATTCTTAGTAAACCATTACTAAACATAAGTAAGAAAATTATGTTCCTTTTTAGAAACTTTAACTCAAAGAATAATAATAGCATTGAGCATTAACATATACTTAAACTTTTACATCTCATACGTAATTCATTATTACTCTACAATACAGTGCAATAAATTTTAAAAAAAAATGCAACCACATATTTTTTTTTCTTAAATTTACTTTACGGATTCTTTTATATTCTTTCATGCATATGTATATTAATATGAACTAAACTTATCAATTTGAGTGTCTTAAAATGGGATTTGCTCCTAGTTGGACAGTCAAAGCCTTCTTAAATATTTCTGTAAAATAATGTGTGTTTCAAATTAATATTATTATTATTATTATTACCATAATATCCATGTTGATAATTGGTTTGCTCATGAATACACTAATTTATTTTGCTAATAATAGTTATTTTTATTTATTTTTTATTTTGAACAATTATAGAGCTTAAAGTCACCCAAATTAAGTTTAAATTTCACCAAAACTAAAAAATACAAATAATCGAAAAATAAAAATTTCCATACTAATCTAAAAACAGAAGGTGCATGTGATGTCTAATGTTCCAAATGCAATGGTACCAACATAGCGAGGTGTTTCGAATAGATGATTTTTTATTAACTTTTAAATAATGATGTATAAATTCTACGTATAATTATATATAATAAAAGTTATATATTCAGAATGGGCATTTGCTGATCTATATGAATATATATTTTTAAAACCATAATATTTTTCACTGGAGTTCCGTATTGAAAAGTTAAATTGTGACTGAAAAAATAGTTTTAAAAATATCCGAAATAATGAAAAGTTTAATTACAACACTCAACAATATTTTAAGATTACAATAGATTTCCATCACAATCCAATATCTTGAAATATATTAATTTTGACAGGACTTTAAATTATAAGATTAGTACACAATGTCAGGTCCATTGATCACGCCTGCTGCTGATAATCTCCCCTGACATAAGTCCGTGATGTCAATCCTAGTCCAATGTTTTTATACTGGGACTTACATCACTTATGCGCCACAACGTCACGGGAACTGTCTTGACATTGAATAATGGCACATGTTGGCCAAAATAAAACAAGCATTCCAAATCACTCAAGGTACTAGAATTCTTAAAAGTTTTGCTTCTCTGCCAGAAATAGATTATTTCCCAGCAGTTTTGTTATAATGCGTAATAATATGTTTTGCTCTTGCATTTTAACGCAGAACTTGAATACTGATTAATATTATTTTAATAAATTAAACATGATTTTATATTTACCACTTTATTTATATATACGTATATAGTATTCCTGATGAGGAAAGCATCGCTTTCGAAACGTGTTGATATGTATGTGTTAATAAAGTGGTGAATACAAAGTAATTTTTAATTCATTTATTAATAATGATGCCAAAATGTGAATCCAATCTTTTGAAGAAATTATAAAATTGTTTTAATTATAGAAAAATAATCTTACTGAATGCAGTAAAAAGGAGATCTCTGAAACATATCTGTGGTAAAACCATATAACGGTATGGAGATTCTAAAATGATCATGCGCATGTAATTAACAAGATTGAGATGATTTATAAAATAGAATAGATGAAAGGAGTGTCAGGAGAGCATATTATGAGGTAAAGTGAATGGAAGAGGAAGTCGGAAAAGTCTCAGGAAGATGTGGCACGAACAATTGAAAGAACTTGTATTGTATTAAATAACCATCACTACGCTTCTTTATGTAGAAGCGAACAACACTAATGCAGCAAAGAACTCACCGATTATTCGCGCTATCATAACATATTATACCCACTACGAAAATTAATAGACATTTTTCATGATTCTTTACTAACATACTTAACAAATTTATAAAAATTTCTTAGCGTGATATTAATTAATTTTAAACTGCACTTATTTTTTCTTTAAAATTTTATTCATAATCAATAACAATTCTTGATTAACTTAACTTCATAACTTCTCTACACTTGTCCACGTCATCTCTCCACACACTTTCTTTCTTTTCATTATTATTAGTCAGACATACATTCATTAGTTAGAAGCAATTTCACCCCAGACAAAATTATTAAGATATTAATAATAATGAGAGTTAATTTCTATAGCGCAGTTTTGTGAAGGTTCACCTCAAGTGCGCTTTACACTAACTAACCTAATATAATTGTAAAATAACAGGTATACTACGTAGTATATCCGTTATCATAGTAAAACTATAACATAAAATGCTCGTGAGCAGCAGACTCACCATGCACAATTTACAATAAACTAGGGGTATAAATAATCTAATGTAGAGTACATATATCAAAAGAGCAAGAAAATCTACACACAATTACCTCACCTAATATAATTAGAAAATAACATATATATTACATGCATACAAATTAAAACCACAATTTAAAATATTAACGAGTAGCAGACTCACTTAGATGAACATTTTAGCTATTTATAACAATTTAGAAGCTAAGGGTGTAAATAATCAAATGTAAAGTAGCTACAAATTACAACACAGCAACTTCTCGTATTGTATGACGTTATATACATGGTTTTCCACTGGATACTGAGGGCATTCAATAACAAGGAGGATAAAACTGCAACTAAATAAGCTATGGAGGAACAAAGGAAAAAATGGCCTGAAATTCTATTTCTACATACATGAAGTTATGTTTTTTGAATAATTTGGTTCTTAAGACTCGATTAAACTCTGCTAAATTCTGGATGTTAGCAATATTTGGGGGAAGCTTATTGCAGATGACCGGGCCCGATATACGGACATACGTGATAGGTACTTTAACAATGGAAATAAAATATACTGCGTATGTCTAAATAAATATAATGATGTTGTTTCCCCGAGGGGTAAGCAGAGTGCATAAACTACACCACAAATATGTCTTAGCACACACTCCTTGCTTCATACATGCATAGAAGAGTATGTATGTATGTGAACGGAGCAAGTAGTATGTGCCGGGACAGTTGTATTGCATTCCGTCCTCTCCTTGACAGGAAACGGCATGATAGTCACTTAAAGGTTTTGTTTATTTATTTTGTCAGAAATTATTTTTATCATACTAATTAAACTTATTTAATGTATACTTTGATTACATTTAAATAATTTAAATGCCATAATAATGATTGCATCTCAGGACGTAAATGACAGCGGGGCATCTGCAGACATTATAATTCATTGTTTGGTTGGAAAGGTTGGCGCGGCGCCAGAGTTCCCGCGGGCCTCGGGGTCGGGCGGGCTAGCCAGAGGTACTAATTACGTCGTGTGCGACTCACAGATGATAACGTGTCAGACGGGTCCCGCTATTAATACATTACTATTTTTACTTTAGCCTTCCTCCGGACTGTTTTAGGTTTTATCACAAACTATTTCACGCCACTGAATAGGTAATCTCAAGGAGTGATCTAAACCGATTTGAAAGAAAACTAGTGTCGCCTATTTAAATAAGACAGAAAATTAAATTTTAAAATTCACCAGAAGTAAGGGAAAAGTGTTCTTAGTTCGGGCACACGGACTCACCCACAAGACACTTCTCTATTAAACATGGAGATTGTGTATATGCATTAGAAAATCACACCAGAAATAAGGGAAAAGTGTTCTTAGTTCGGGCACACGGACTCACCCACAAGACACTTCTCTATTAAACATGGAGATTGTGTATATGCATTAGAAAATCACACCAGAAATAAGGAATTCAGGGTCTATCTACCTGTGATCTTTCAACACCTTTATTTATTATGTGATTTTCCCGATACAGTATTAATTAATGTTAACTAAATTTTATCAAACCTACTAATGAGGTCATCAATAAAGTCAATAAAATGCTGGGATTTATAATTCGTATTTCAAAACTTTTTCGCAAAATAAAGACTCTACTCCCTTTACACTGCGTATATCCGCCCTCACTTAGAATATTGCACACCGATGTGGACACCTTTATACCAAGCCCATATTTAAAGAATCTAGCATTTTGACGGCCTCCATGGTCGAGGGGTAAGGCTCTCGACTACGAATGCGAAGGTCCCGGGTTCAAATCCCGGCCTGCGCAACTAAATTTTATTTAATTAATTTGTGCTGTTTCACAATTAATTCAATTAAAAATAATATATGGTATATTTGCGCACGTTCTAGAGTGGAAGATACTCTCAGTATCGCCCTGGTGAAAGACCACCATTCAGAATTGAAACGTTGCTTGAATTGGCTTTTAGCCGTGTTTGGTGACCAGATCTGAATAGCCAGGTATTTCCCCACCTTCCTCTTCCCCTTCTCCTACCCCCCCCAATACCTTCAGCCTCACAACATTCCCCAATTGGGGATGCCATAGTCTCACTGGCTCCAGGCGGTTGATAGCTGTTTTGACTCTTGTGCGGCATTCATATAAAAAAAAATTCAATGTAAATTCTTTAAGCGTATAAATTATAAATTTAATTTACGCTTTGCAAATAATACTGAATCCTTTAAATTCCATAACACCAACACGCTTCAAACGCGACTTTTAATATTTGATCAAATCTTGTTATTTAAAATGATGAATAACGGCCTGGACTCGCCAGAGCTCATCAATTGTATACAATTTACTGAGATTATGTATGTCTAACTTATTTTTTGTTTTAATTTTTATTATTTTTTATAAGTAATTATTTTGGATGTTGTACATCCTGTATCATCTTTAAAAATGCTTTAAAATGTAAATTTTGTAAAAATTTTAAAAAGAATAAAGAGTTGAATTGAATTGAATTGAAAATCAACTTTATAAACATTCACATCCCGTCAAGACCAACCGGACAAACCGATTTTTTTCATTTGGTCGCATGCAGGACCAATCTTAGGATAAATTCTACAATTCCCCGTATTTGTGCGCAATATAAGCCACAATTTCAGAATATCGACATTCTTCACGATATCCTTTCAAAACATTGAACCGAAGTAATACATACGACTGCAAATTGATGCACGATTATAAAATGTATTGAGAGCATCTCCTGTCCTGATCCTATCTTCCCCTTCCTCCTTCCTTCTTATTTTGTTTTTTCATAGCACAAGAAACTTTGTTGGCTTACCTTTTGTTAACCTTCCTTTATATGTAAATTTGTATTAAAAGCTGTTTGTTTCTTACAAATAAATAAATAAAGTACTTTTTTTTATCACCTCACGTCTGTACGGTGTAGAGACAGGGGAACTATATCACCATCCGGTTGGGTAGTGTTGTGAGGCAGGCTAAGGAAGGGATTTTTATGAAGAAGGAAAAACAGATGCCGGTAGCTTGTTCCATATGCCAGCCGCCTTACACATAAGTGAGTCAGAGAATCGACCCGTTCTTTTGAAGCCGTCATCAACTGTAAAAGGGTGTTCCGCTCGTGTCCGTCGAGTTTCGTGTACATGCACCGGTGCACTTGGATTCATTGCTGCTATATTAAAATGTTAATTTTTTCGGAAAACCCTTCCATATCAATTTATTTCATTGTTTTTATGAATGGAAAGACAATGTGTTTAATAGTACCTACCCCAATTATATAAATTTTTTAATTATGTACATACTTCGTTTTTTGCAGATCGTTTGCCACTTATCAAAATATGGGTCCGTGGATGTCAAAAAATACGGCCAAAATAGCGCCCTCGTTGCTGTGACAAACAAAATTTGGTAAGACATGATTCAATTGCCATTTAAAATATTTTTTATGCATAATTTTCGACATTTTTTTTCATAATCATGTTATATAATTGTTTTTATTTGGAATGTGAATTCGAGGCTTCCATGATAATTCAACACGCGAATGAATTTGCAAACTTTTTAAAAGTGATATGAAGACATTGAAAGTATGAAAAAAAAAAAAACTAGCCCGAATACCTAATTAACCTGTCAGTAGCTAAGTTGGCATCGCGTTTGGGTCTTACCCAGGTATCGTGAGATCAATTCCTCGGCTGGCTGACTCCTCCATCACAACACTAGCAACGTCTTCCGCTTACTGTGATGGTAGTAAGAGATTTTCAAATATATCGGATTAATCGTAACCAGGAAATATTTGTTTTTCTTTAACCGCCCTAACCATACGAACGTACGTGATACGGCCGCTATATCATACCCGAACGCAACAAACCGTATCCCGTACGTTCAGGTTAAAAAATAACGATAACCGAAACCCACAAAACGTTCGTGATACGTCTAACGTTCGCTAACCATCTCTTAGAAACAGACCACACATTCAATAAAAATACAGGCACTAGTTTACTGCATAAAAATGGAACCGGCATTCGACTAGATAACTTGGAAGCGTTAGAAATAAGGAAAGCCAAAAACACTAATAGCAGACTCATAAATAATCAAATAAATTTAAATAAAAGTCCAATCCTTAAATTATTCCCAATGAACTAAGTACACACCCTTCCCGGTCAGCAGGTACCTGCTGATCTCCCACCCTTGGCCCTTCACTCGCCTGTTTGTATCAATCTATAACACATGTGCATCTTAGTTCATAGTTGAGTTGTATACTGCCCTGAAGAAGCTACGGCAGTAGCGAAACCCGGTCGGCTAAAGTATAAATAAAAGTGATGTAAACAAAGTTATTGTTTTATTTTTTAAATTATAATGTCACTTCACCAAGTTACTGCTTAAAAATTAAAAAAAAAAAAAAGACTTTATATCACTTTAAAAAGGTTCCGGATTCATACGCGTGTTGAGTTAACCAGTCACCGATTTCGAGGTATTGCTGATGTATGCTATTTATAAGAAATGTGTCTGTCCATATGTAGGAAGATTTCAAAGAAAAATTTAACGTTTCATAAATTTTAAAGTTAACATGCCTTTAGAGCACATAAATTACTCATATATATAGTAATACGTAATAGTAAGTCAGGGGTCTGCAGAGAAAAAACAGACGGAAAACTAACGACCTAACCTTTTTATTAAAATTATTAAATTGTAAATTCGATTGTTCTGAACTCCTGCATTTTAATCTACCTATACATGCCTAAAGGAACTACAAAACAAACATTAACATTTTACATATGTATATCCCGTTCCAACTACAGTTTGCATTCCCCAATTCAACGCTTACAGTCTTGGTAACAAATACTTAAATGATATGGATGTATTTGACAATAATCTAAACTTGCCAAATTTCAAAAGAAGTATGAACAAATTATCAACACAGGCTTGTCCTAGTGAGGTTAAAAGTTCTAATGTTCCATAAAAAATCAATGTAAAGAAACAATAAATAAATAATTATTTCTACCTAGTTTATAAATTATTGTTAACTACAACTTTTTACATTATTTACTTATTTGTTATTAATGTTAATATTTACTTTGTGGATTTTGTAGTCTTTATTTTTTCTGTTCCTTTTTATTCCCGTATATTTTTAGCTTTGATGCAGTTTTTTTCTTATTTCAAGTGTAATTAACTTTTGTGCATGTTTCCTTTTTTATGAGATTTAAAAATGATGTACTTGTATGTAAAAACCCTCTAGGCGTTAAAATAATAAATTTAAAAAATATTTCAGCGTACTTATTTTAAATTATTCATGTCAATAAAAGTGCTTAATTTTTCTTTACTTTTCTCCGGTTCAATAATTCTAGAAAGCTTTTAGTCTTCTTTTTTATTATTTAAACATCCAGAGGGCTTTTACATACAAGTACATCTTTTTTGACACTTTGGATCCATTTTTTTTATATGGTATACCAGCTACTCCACAGAGTGTAATGCAAAAATATGAGGAAAAATACGATATTTTTATATGGTATACCAGCTACTCCACAGAGTGTAATGCAAAAATATGAGGAAAAATACGATATTTTTATATGGTATACCAGCTACTCCACAGAGTGTAATGTAAAAATATGAAGAAAAATACGATAAAATATGATAAACAGTAAAATAAAAAGATGTAGTTATGTTAACTAATATATATCTATTATCATATAAGATTGTTAATAAAAGAAAATTTTTGCATATTCTAATCTTTATAATTTTTTAACTTGTGGTATTTTAGAAAGCAGTCACCCAAATGCATACGTGGCATGTTAGGACACGTGTCACAGTAATCGCTGGTTTCCCGTCTACTGCCTTTTTCATCCCTTTTCGGAAATGTCACTTTGCATTTCGAAAACATACTCATCTTCACTACCACTGAATTCTAAAATCTCCTCCGTTTTGCGCAGTAAAAGAAATTGAAATAAAAAGGATGTGTAGCTATTGTTATGAATGAAACACAGTAAAAAGCACAACCTATCGCCAGTGAGTACTGCAACTGCATACAACTGAATAGAACATGTATACGTATTGTTTACGTCGCCGCGGCGGTGCCATCGGAGTTGTTAGAATGTTTTCTATGTCGCCGCAGCGGTGCCATCGGAGTTGTTAGAATGTTTTCTATGTCTCCGCGGCGGCGCCATCGGAGTTGTTAAAATGTTTCCTATCTCGCCGCTGCGGCGACAACAGAGTACAAAGGGTTAAATCGCATAAAAAATAAAATTTAAAAAATGTACAAAAGTTACTTGAACCAGTACATACAATCAGAAGGTGAATACTATACTATAGTATACCTATCGATCTCGACTTGGTTTACAAACATGCCGATTATCAGGAAATATTTACAATACATTAATACTCTCACGCACACGGGCTCGTCCGTCCACCCACACCACATCACACCATTCCTGATCACTCTCCACAGCTCAAATAATAACACTAAATAAACCAATTAATATGCTTCCGTATATTGTATTTATATAATCCTTTGCTTGCAGCGCCCAGAACATTCTATCGGAACTGAATAACGACTGGAAGGTGGCGCGCTATAATACCTTGAAGCACTCTCCCATTGCAAGAATGGCATTGTGGTAAGAAAAAATTACATTAAATAAATACAATATATTTTAGCAATCAATGGACATTGTTAAGGTTCGCGCTAGAGGAGGGCCATCGTGAAGCATCGATGGAGAATGTTTATTGAGCTGAATTCTTTCGTAATTAGGAACTCCAGTCCAATTTATTTTTTTATTATCTATAATGCCTTTCAAACTTTTCATAGTTAAAATAATTTTCAAAGTTTCAATTTTTCAAAGACCACCAAAATCCTCCAAATCTATTGCCGGTCGGTTTTGATCAGTTTTGTGGTTAGAATGCCAAATGTCAAAACAAGGATGAGCTTTGCCGTACATAATTTTATATTCTATTCATAGTAAACCATAACCAAACATAAATAATAAAATTATGTACATTTTTAGAAACTTTAACTCAGAATAATAACATATATATTGAGATGATTTGTATAGTGCCGTTTTTGTGAAAAATCACCTCAAGGCCGCTAACTAACCAAAGAAAACATACAAAAAACAATCAAACCACAATGTAAATTTTGTTCATAGTAAACACTAAAGCCAAAGATAAATTTAAAAAAAAATCCTAATGAAAATACAAATAAATATTATGCGCTGGTGTAAATAATTTTATCATTAATAATAATATAGTGGATAAATTTTATCCGAAAGATCTAATTAAAATAAAAACTAAAATGGCATACACTTCATCTGTATTGAATTTAAATTTACACGTCAAATAGAATACTGATTTCTTTGACATTGTTATTTAAATTCATAATTTAAAATTATAATAGAATTGTGTATGTAATTTAGGGTAGGAAATAAAATCCCTTTCACTTGAGAGTGGATACAACAGGAACAAAATAAAACTTATCTGATAAACAAGAATACAACTTATTCAACACAAAAAGGTGAAAACATGTGCATAATAAAGTTATATTTAATGAAATTGATAGAAATTCATGCTTATTCTAAATCTCAAGTTTTTAATAACCAACCAACACACTACACCATAAAAATATTATAGACCCAATAAGTAAACTGAATTTCACGGATACTCAATTAAATCTATAGCTGCCATCAATGGTAACCGTACACATTTCAGGAGTGCTGAGCGCGTGTAGTGGTTATTGAATTTTACTTAAAAACTACCGCATTTTGCACAAGTGTAATTCCTACAAGGGACTTACAATATGATTCGTAATTATTTGAATTGGATAAAAAAATTTGTGCATTTTGAGATGTACTAACATTGTATGTTGTGATAAGCGAAAAATACCACCACATTAAGGTCTGAATAATGTAAACATCTCCCGGCCACTGCAAGGTTTCGTTCTTGATCCAGAAACCTGTCTGTGTCCCAACTTTACCTCATATGATAAGGAGAATGAGGATAATGAACTCTGAAATATATGAATATTGATCAATGTATGTACATAACGCGAATAACCTTTTGTTTAAACCACCATTCAGATACTGGTACCGGGTCTACGATTCTTTACAGTCTAACCAATTAAATAAAAGTATTGACCGATCGCCATGTGAAAATAGATCGCCAGTAGTAAAGTTAATAGCCTCTATTAGTTTTAGACATAATAATTAATACCTGCGTGTGAGGTGTGCCTTGATACTTGATCTTAATTTTGAAGAGTTAATGACAATGAAAAGAGAAGGTGAGCTAAGATGTTTGGTAGGGCTAAAGATATTGGGCAACGAGAGAAATCAAAGAATAATGACTTTTAGTCATAAATGCAAAAATTCAAGCATCGACATTTAAAGATAAAACTTAATAAATTTATTTTGGAGGTCTATAACATTGTCTACTTGGGTATATTCATTTAAAAATAGCATACGGCAGTGAGGCATGGAAATGGCAGAAGAAGGATGAAAGTAAACTGAATGCCGTAGAAATGAGATCTCTGAGGCGAATGTGTGGTAAAACCATGTATGATCGTGTGAATAATATTGAAATTCGTAAAGAATGCAAGGCTGATGTAAGCGTAATGAGTAAGATTAAGAAAGGGACGCTTAGATGGTTTGGGCATGTGGAGCGAATGAACGAAGAAAGGAGTGTAAGAAGAATGTATGGCGCGAATGTGAATGGAAGAAGAAGCCGAGGACGTCCGAGGAAGACATGGCATGATCAAGTGAATCAAATACTTGAGTCGGGCCATGTCAGAAGTCGGAATAATAGAAGAGAATGTATGAGACGATGTATGAATGTGAATGAAGCAAGAAGTGTATGCCAAGATCGAGTTGTTTGGCTGTCCGTCCTCTCTGCCTACCCCTGCGGAGAAACGGCGTGATGGTTAGTTAGTTAGTTAGCTAGTACTAAAATTAACAAGTATGTATAGATACTTGATTGTGTTTCATATTTCCACGCAGATCGGTCAGATTAATAACTATTCAGGATAAAGTAGGGTTTGTTGGCAGAAAGGCGTGTTGTAATGCAAGAATTAGGGCACCAAGCTCTCGCTCTCGTCAAACAGTGGTGTATCTCGGTGGTGCTTGGCAGCAGCAGCAGCATGGCCCCCCCGCCCAGCCCGCCCAGCCTCCGCCTGTCAGTGATAGACCCTTGACGGTCGCCGTGGGTCTGGCCAGAGCCACCGACGAGATACCAGCCATGGAATTATTACCAGCGGTCACGTCAACCTTGGAGTCGGGCGCACCCTTGTCCTCGCTCTTCAGCTCCTCTGGAAGGGTCTGATCCACGAACTTGTGGCATTTGAAGGGGTCCAACTCCACCACGTACACCTCTCTGCCATCCTTGGACACAGTCATGTCGTGCGGATTGGAGAAGTCTTTGTTGTTCGGTCCGAACTCCGACAGGTTCTTCTTGGTGTTGATGTCGATCACGAAGCCGCTGATGGGCCGGGGTTAGTATTCGGGACCGTTGACCACGTACAGCTGACCGCCATTGACAGAGGAGTAGGCCACACTGAAGAGTCGGGACCCGATGATGGGGGAATGAAACTGCGACACGAAGGTTCCATTGTTGGAGTTGAAACTTTGCACGCGCCCATTCTCAAGTGTCTCGAGTGAGGGTACACTTGTGCAGTAATAGACAGTGCAGAAATTGACAGTATTGACCATTAATATAACCATAATATCCGTATTGATAATTGGTTTGCTCGTGAATACTCTCATTTATTTCACTAATAATAATTTTTTTGAATAATTACAAAGCTTAAAGTCACCCAAATTAAGTTAAAAATTCGCCAAAACTAAAAAAATACATATTTAAAATACAAAACAAAAGTAAAAAATAAAAATGTTCATACTAATCAAAAAACAGAATGCGCATGTGACGTCAGATGTTCCAAATGCAATGGTACCAACATATCAAGGTGTTTTGATGAGATGATTTTTTATTCACTTTTAACCCTTTAGGTGCCACATGTATTTTTTTAAAATGCTGGAGAAGTGTCGATAATCCATGAATATATATATTTTTTTTATTTTGATTACTTTTATTTTTAGACACATGTTTTCAATAATATGACGTAATTTTAGAACCGTGGGTAACGCGTGACGAATTTTATGGCTGCAGCTATATATCGTTCTGTGGCACTCAAGTACAATAATGTATCGCAACGATATATCGTTCGGTGGCACCTAAAGGGTTAAATAACGATTTATATATTCTACATATAATTATATATAATACAAGTTATATATTCAGAATCGGCGTTAGCTGATTTATATGAATACATATTTTTAATACCGTTATATTTTTCATTGGAGTTCCTTATTCTCCATCTTCTCCGTCTTCTATGAATGTGAAAAACACAGAGAATTTGACAATGTCGAAATGTTTCCAGCCAAATACCATACCCATGAAAATGTGGAATTTCCATTCTCTCAGAATGTGAATTCAATTTGTTTTATTATATTACATAGATACATTTACGCATTATATAACATCATGGAAAGTACATAATATTATATAATAACTAATGACAATTGAGAATATTTAAACAATTCAAATGAATATGTGTGCAAATGCTATGTGTTGTCAAGTGGACATCAGTTCCCGGCTAGGCAGATTGCCTGTTCTAAGGAACCGAGTGCTCCAGTTATGCGTGGTGTAATGTGTATTTGGTAATTACTGTATTTCATTGTTTTATTTAATCTATCTACTAAGTGTTGTTATGAATTATTTAATAATATTCAGAGTCCCCTCTACCCGGGCCAATTAACCATTTGGTCAGTATTAGAGCGATGTATGACATTTTCTAGTTTTGTTTCCTATTCATTTACTGTTCATAATTGTTGAACTTATTAAAACACGACATACAATAATTTAGTATTAGTATTAGTACGGATCTCTCAGTTTATTTACTTGAAACTCACACATTATTAAACAATAAAATGTAAGAAAGCTTTGACTGCCCAACTGGGAACAAATCCCGTTTTAGGACACTCAAATTGACAAAGTTTACTTAATAATAAGTGCCATTATACAAAAATAGAAGGGAAAAAAGCTGGTATTGACATAGTATAGTAATATAATATATCTAGAAAAAAGTATAACAGTTAAGTATAAAGAGTGTGAAGAATAGTACAGAAAAAAGCCTATGAACGTACTTATGAAGAGAAGAGAAAAACAAATATTATAGAGTAAACAATTACATACTCGTATATGTGTTTGATAGGTACTGGTTGGTGCGGAAATATGAGGAAAAAAAAGTGTTTAAAATTGGGTACTAAAAAAAGATAATATTATTGAGTAATATTGATAAGATTGAGTTACGTATCACTCAGCTTTATGAGCTGATGACGAAACTCATGGATGCAGCCCGAAGAGGGCGCGGCAAATAGTTAATAACATATTAAATATATTTTATTCAGTAAGTACAAATGTAACTTTAGTAAATTGTTTATGACCTTTTTCCTGTTTTGTTTCCTTTTTACTGTTTGTCCTTTTTCCTTTCCTCGGTTAGGGTTTAGTAACTATAATCGGCGATCTTCCATTCTCGCTACTTGCCCTGCCCAGCTGAGTTCACCCACTTCTCTTGAAACAATTGGTATGGCTCGTGGTAGAGTTCGTAGTTCACCAGACACCATTTTGCATTTATTTTCATTCTGTTTGAACCCACAATATTTATTTCCTTTTTGTTTCAGGAGCAGCTTTGTCGTGTCCAGCGGCAGCCTCATTGCCTTCATCATCCATAAGATGGCGTGAGCCACTAAACTGAGGAAGAATGGAAATATTATTAGCAATGTGTTAGTAGATTTAACCTAACAAAGGAATATGTTAACCCTGTACAAATCACAAGTGCACCCCACTGTAGAATTTGGCAGCCACCTCTAGTCGGGGCCCCAAAATATCTGAAAGAACCCTTGACTGCAGAAACAGGATCCGTTTGATAGATTCGCATATCTTAACAAACGGATTGCAATCTTCGGAGCACAGACTTCAGGTGGGAATGCTGTCCTTGTTCTATCGGTATTTTAATGGAAGATGCTTTGAGGAACTAACGTCGTTGATCCCTTCGGCATCGGCGCATAGTCAGGAAACACCCCAAACATGCGCCCAACATTTGCACACGGTTGACGTTTGTCACATGAGAATGGGTCGCTTCTACGACTCGTTCTTGTGTTCAACAGCTCAGTTGTGGAATGATCTGCCGGCCGTGTTTCCTCCCTCCTACAACACGGGTCTCTTCAAGATCCAAGTTCACTCCTTCCTATCCCCTAAAAGACCCTCCACACAGCACCCCCAAAGATGATATAGGCCTTGAGGGAAATTATTTCCCCCAGAGCCTTCTGTGTGGAGTTATACATAGATAAAATGATGCTTATCGAATTGATATAGCGGGCAAAGTTACCCCCGAATGGCTGTTATTGTGTAAATCAAATCTGTACATTATTTAACTTTTACCTCTTATAGGATATTTCATTAAAATGAATTTACATACCGTAGACAAATTTTATAAATAATGATGCGCAATAAGGAACTCCAGTCCATTTTTTTTTTTAAATCAATAGTAATGTTCCAACTTAAATACCAGTATATTTAGTTTTTTTTCTAAAGTTAGTTTTCAAAGCTTAAATAATTTTCAATTTTTCAAAGCCCACCAAAATGCTCCAAATCTATGGCCAGTCGGTCTTGATCAGTTTTGAGGTCAGAATGTCATATGTCAAAACAAGGATGAGCTTTACCGTACATAATTTTATATTCTATTCATAACTAAACAAAATTAGTAAAATTATCTGCCTTTTTTAGAAACTTTAACTGTAAGAATAATAATAGTATTGAGCATTATTAATATTACCATAATATCCGTATTGATAATTGGTTTGCTCATGAATACTCTAATCTATTTCACTAATAATTTTTTTTTTTATATTGAACAACAATTATAGAGCTTAAAGCAACCCAAATTAAGTTTAAATTTCGCCAAAACTAAAACAATACAAAACAAAAGTGAAAAATATTTTTTTTCATACTAATCCAAAAACAGAGTGCGCACGTGACATCAGATGTTCCAAATGCAATGGTACCAACATAACAAGGTGTTTTGATGAGACAATTTTTTATTCACTTTTAAATGACGATTTATAAATTCCACATATAATTATATATAATAAAAGTTATGTATTCAGAATCGGCAGAATTATATATGTATTGTTAAAAACAGAATTTTATATATGAGATTCAATATTTGCAATATGTTCACTTGTTTATGTTTTTATACATAAAATAACATGTACAATCAAATATGCATTTTGAATATGAAATAACAAATCCCAAGGCAAGAAAGCTGATGTGATGACAGCTATTCATGCAAAATAGGTGCTATTAGCATAATATTAAGTTGAGAAATTTTACACCACTGATACGATACGATATTTTGTAGTGAACTTTCACCTGCATGTGTTGTTTTGTTTATCTATCGATGATAGGTATCCATATTTGATAAAAATATCTTTTTGAAGTATTTATATTGAGACATCATGAGTCACCTGTTCATGTAACCCAAATAATCAAGTACAAACTGTTATTTTATAGGACCCGCATACATAGTTGTGGTTTAAATAGTTGAAATATGAAAGAATTCTGCCAGTGGCGGCTCGTGACTTTTGAGTGAGCTAGAGTGCTAAGAGATAAAAATACCATGTTATTGATGTTTTTGAAGCCAAAAATGATATTTATTTTTTAACCCTTTGTACTCCAAATTTTTTTTATATGGTGTACCAGCTACTCCATAGAGTGTGATGTAAAAATATGAGGAAAAATTATGATATTTTAAGAAAATTAGAATTAATTTTTTTCGTAAAAATAAAATAAAGAGATGTAGTTATGCTTAGAAATATATATTCATTATCATATTAGATTGTTAATAAAGGAAAAATTAGCATATTCTAATCTATATAATTTTTGAACATGTGGTATTTTAGAAAGCAGTCACCCAAATGCATACCAGGCTTGTTAGGACACGTGTCACAGTACTCGCTGGTTTCCCGACTGCTGCCTTTTTCATCCTTTTTCGGGAAAGTCACTTTGCACTTTGAAAACAAACTCGTCTTCAGTACCACTGAATTCTAAATTCTCTTCCATATTTATCATGCAGTCAAAATTATTCAAATAAAAAGTATGTGTAGCTATTGTTATGAATGAAACACAGAGCATGCAGCACAACCTATCGCCAGTGGGTACTGTAACTGCATACAACTGAATAGAACATGTGTATATCTGTAGAAGGGCCCTTTTATTTTATAAACAATAAAATGTATACCTATCGTTTACGTCGACGCAGCGGTGCCATCGGAGTTGTTAGAATGTTTTCTATGTCGCCGCTGCGGTGCCATCGGAGTTAGAATGTTTTCTATATCGCCGCTGCGGTGCCATTGGAGTTGTTAGAATGTTTTCTATATCGCCGCTGCGGTGCCATTGGAGTTGTTAGAATGTTTTCTATATCGCCGCTGCGGTGCCATTGGAGTTGTTAGAATGTTTTCCATGTCGCCGCTGCGGTGCCATTGTCGAGTTAGAATGTTTTCTATATCGCTCTGCGGTGCCATGGAGTTGTTAGAATGTTTTCTATGTCACTTGCCATCGGAGTTAGAATTATTCAGATTATGTTTCTATATCTATTAGTCTATATCGCCGCTGCGGTGCCATTGGAGTTGTTAGAATGTTTTCTATATCGCCGCTGCGGTGCCATTGGATTTGTTAGAATGTTTTCTATATCGCCGCTGCGGTGCCATTGGAGTTGTTAGAATGTTTTCTATATCGCCGCCATTGGAGTATGTTAGAATGTTTTCTATATCGCCGCTGCGGTGCCATTGGATTTGTTAGAATGTTTTCTATATCGCCGCTGCGGTGCCATTGGTCGCCGCTGCGGTGCCATTGGAGTTGTTAGAATGTTTTCTATATCGCCGCTGCGGTGCCATTGGAGTTGTTAGAATGTTTTCTATATCGCCGCTGCGGTGCCATTGGATTTGTTAGAATGTTTTCTATATCGCCGCTGCGGTGCCATTGGATTTGTTAGAATGTTTTCTATATCGCCGCTGCGGTGCCATTGGATTTGTTAGAATGTTTTCTATATCGCCGCTGCGGTGCCATTGGAGTTGTTAGAATGTTTTCTATATCGCCGCTGCGGTGCCATTGGAGTTGTTAGAATGTTTTCCATGTCGCCGCTGCGACGACAACGGAGTACAAAGGTGAAAGCTAAAACTACATCAATAATATTGTATTTTTCAAACTTACCACTCTAGCTCACTCAAACTTACCACTCTAGCTCCCTCAAACTTACCACTCTAGCTCACTCAAAATTCATGAGCCTCCACTGACATCTATTTATATGTGCATATGTATGTATAGAATAAAGAAGTGTCTATGTGTTTTTATATAAATCTGCAGTTTTATTCTGAGCTTGATGAAATTTTGCACACTTGACCTTTAACCTTTTCTGCGCGTCTAAAATATGTATGACTTCTGTCTCACGCGGGGCTCTTTAAATTCTAGTAACTTTGCGGCGCACGAGAGAGCTGTCTGTGTACTGGGCTTGTGTAGTGCGGTGCTCGGGTGCGCTCACGCGGCTAAAAGGTTAAATCAAAAGGAAGGTCACTCTCCAAATGAGATTTTGAAAAACCACCCTCATTCCCCTTTTCCACCCTTTAAACCAGTATTTTGGTACTCGATGAAATTTTGTACACTTGACGTTCAAAATAATAGGAAATTACTGGGTAGGGGTAGGAGTAACACAGTGGCGTGCATTGCTTTATAACCAAAGGTAGGCTGTGTGTAGTGTTTGGAGATCGGTTAAGATATCTGCATGGAATATTTGAAAATGGCTACTGTATTATCATCTTCCGCTGATTGTTGTGGTTAATGAATAAATCAGTATACACCTTTACTTATTTGTACAAAATACGATTTTTAAACTAAAATAACATTATTTTATGCTTCGTGTTTCTTGGGGAAGGCACAGCTTTTCAGTCTTTACGGAGTGCACGCCACTGGGTAACGCACCACCACCTCTAAACCTTGGCACGAACCGTTCTCCCCGGGCAGCGGCCAGTACTTGGGCTACTTTTATTGTAAAGGTTAGAACTGTAAACTGATTTACAGACAAAGGCTTTCGCTGTTCGGCAAGAAGTTTGCTGATGAATGTGATGAAATCCCTCGTTGTACCTTATTAGACGTTGGTGCAGAACTTATTTTTTATGCAAATTGTTCCTAAGCTTGTATTTTGATAGTTCTTATTGATAAATTTAATAGATTGTCAGTATTACTTGTACATATACGTTAGAGCAGTGATGCACAACCCGCGGCCCGCGAGCCTTGTCGTACGGTCCACTTGGCTAAATAAAATATTCAACGGTTTCAGTTCTGTTCTGCAAAAGGTTTTAGAAATAAACTTTAGTCTGTCTTCAAAGTTTTCTTTTGAATGAGCCGCTTAAAGTAACAACCTTTTTTAACATAAAGTCCAGAATATTATTCTTAAAACGATAGAATTTTATAATTTGACCTTCAATGTAGAATTTTTTTAGAGATTTTTTGTTGTGGTTATTTTGTTTTATAAAAATTCAAAAGATTTCTTGTCAATATTTTGTTTGGATTTTGACTTTTCGAACGATAAAAATCAATACTACGTTTGGCTTGACCCTAAACCTAACAAAATTTTCCATATTCTTAATAGATTTCGTTTTATAAGAGTAATGTTGTTTCTGAAAACAATTAGGTAACAAGAGACTTTGATATTTCTTATTTAATAGCAATCGTTCAGAGTTCCCCAGATTTGCTATGATCTAGTACGTAGCGACACCACCAACTGTATGTACCACGCCCCTAGTGGCCTGCAAACAAATTGTAAATGGATGAATTAGCCCGCCGGCTAAAAAGGTTGTAAAGACATCTTAGGAGAGAAAACTTACTCTCACTTTAAAGGTGGTTATTTAGTTGAGTATATAACATTCTCCTAACATTAATTGTTGTGCAATCACTGCGTTAGAGGAATGCTATGGTGTTTTTATACAAATTGTTGTGCATCACTGCGTTAGAGGAATGCTATGGTGTTTTTATACAAATTGTTGTGCATCACTGCGTTAGAGGAATGCTATGGTGTTTTTATACAAATTGTTAAATATTTTTAAATTATGTCTGTAACATCAATAATAAAAGATGATTTTTCCCATCTGATTATTCCCAAATAGAATGGGAAAACCCATATTTAGTTATAAGTCATTACAAAGTTACAAGATGTGATTTATGAGATTTTATGTCCATTAGTGGTTTTTAACCTTATGTCAATTTGGTTTACGTATTTATAATTTGATACAAATGCCTCCAATCTTATTGCCTTATTTAGCTCATACATCGGAATAACAGAAGAGAATGAATGAGATGTATGAATGTGAATGATGCAAGAAGTGTAAGCCAAGATTGAGTTGTTTGGCGGTCCATCTTTGCCTACCCCTGTGGAGAAACGGCGTGATGGTTAGTTAGTTAGTTATATTATATTATACACTTTTTCGTTGGCCCTGCATCGTTAAGGGAAACGGCTGCGCTGCCTGTTTCATACAAAACTTCATTTTGGATTTGAGGCCAAAATACTCACCTAAATCTAATGATCTTTTTTTATTTCAAAAGGTATAGCAAATATCTAGTACGGGTTAGAAGTATTTTATTTATTTATGTTTTAAATTATGAAATATAGGCCATTAAAGAAATTAATTTTTCACGATTTTAGGGACAACTTTGGCAATTATTTGGGGGGTAATGGTGAAAAAAAAATATATATATTCCTTCTACTATGAAAACATAATGAAATCTAAAATTAAAAATTAAAAAGTGTTAAAATCAGCATTATGATGGACTTAAATTTAAAATGACTAATTTACATTGGAACACAAATTTGAGGTACATAGTTTAAAACATCGACCTGAAAAAATGTTTTTTTTAACACATTGGTTACGGTTTGCACATTTTCGTGCATTTCCGTGACCTTCAACTTCATATAAAATAAAACACGTTTTAAACTGTGATATTGGCGTTGCGGTGTAGCGGATAAGTGTTACTATAGTACATACATCATTATGGACTCTTCACCACTGGTTCAAAACATTGCTAAAAGTTATTATTATTTTCAAGGAAGAATTGGAAATTAATTTTAAACAGCGCCCTTGAGGTGATTTTTCACAAAAACGGCGCTATACAAATCATCCAACTATTATTATTATTATTATAATAGTCGGACAGTAGTTTTTTTTCTTTGTCAAAAATTGAAATAAAATACCAAGATCATTTTTCTTTAGTCATTAGCTGATACTTATGACACAATAGACTCAAGTGGGAAGCCCTGATATCATTTTTTATTTGCAGCTGTTGCGATTTGAGCGCTTGTTAAACTGTGTTGTTATTACATAATATTATATGAAACGTATTTGACATTTTTTTAGTATTGTGATTTGTGGATTTATTATAAATATATATATTTTTAAATAATTTGATAATAGTTTTTGTTTTATTGATACAAGCTCCACAGTTTGAAGTTTGTTGACATACATTCGGTAGCGGGACTGCGATCTAATCCCGCCCTCCGCAAGTGACAGTTTTTTAACAAACAACGCCGTAACTAATGTGTTAAAGATGTAAAAAAAATTATTTTATTTTATATAAACATGTTTACATAGCAAATATGACAAATTAAACAAAAGTACCCTCAACCCGCAAATAGTTTCCCAAGTTGCCTCTAAAATCATGAAAAATTGATTTCTTTAATGGCCCATGTTTCATAATTTAGCACATAAAGAAAATACTTGTAATCCTTACTAGATATTTACTATACCTTTAATTTAAAATAAAAGATCATTCAGTTTGGGTGGGTATTTTGGCCTCAAATCCAAAATGAAGTTTTGTATGAAACAGGCTGCGCAGCCGTTCCTCTTAAGTGGATGACATTCTATGAATCATTGTTTGACTGCTGCTATTGAATGTAAAATTTTGATTTTGATATGATTGATGTACAGAGTTCCTAAACTAAAAGTTTTCTGACTAGCATTATTAAAAATGATTATCTAATGATTCTTTACTTTTAAATGTTTATTGTTGGTGGTGAATGGATGGTGGAACTTGAAACTTAATAACTATACCTCAACTTTAGGGACAGGATTTCACTCCTTACGGCGGATTGATTTTGATTTTTTGTATTTAAATATTTCATTCTCACTGTATTTAGAGGGAGTGTTTGTTGATGGGTTTTCATGACCGGCTAGACCGGCATAAAACTTTTCAGAATGTGTTACTATAAGTTCCTTTATCAGAGGAATGTTTGTGTCATTGTGTAGAGTGTTAACCCTGATCTACTTGGCGCATTCAATGCTAATCGAATGGGTTTGTTTTGCGGGGTTTGTAGTTTGTCAATGTGTTTGTGAACTGCGTATCTATGCGTATCCATTCATACCTATTTATAATCCATCAATTTTTCCAATTCATAATTTCCCAAGCACAAAATTATCCTATATAATTCAGGCCTTTGAAAATGACTGCTTGGTCTCCGTTTTTAAAGTGAATTGAATGACGGTTAACTCCTCTGCATAACAAGTGATAGACAAATGATATACATACGGGGTGTGTTCAAAAGAAAAGGTGAATTTTTAATTTTTTCGAATAGTATTTATTTATTCATCAATATCCATTTTCTCCCCTTCAAAGTAATCCCCCTCAGATATAATGCACTTATGCCAGCGCTTCTTCCAATCCTCGAAGCACTTCTGGAATGCGCTTTTCGGTATGGCCATCAGCTCGTTCTTCGATTCTGACTTTATCTCATCAATTGTGGCAAAACGCTTTCCTTTCATTGGTCTCTTCAGTTTTGGGAATAGGAAAAAGTCGCAGGGAGCCAAATCTGGTGAATACGGTGGTTGAGGCATGATTACGGTGTTGTTTTTGGCCAAATAATCACGAACATGATGTGTGAGCTGGTGCATTATCGGGATGCAAAATCCATGATTTGTTTTTCCACAATTCCGATTGTTTGAACCGTACACTTACACTTTTTTGAGACAGAGTAGACTCGCCGAATGCCACAGTCAACATTTTAAGTGCGTTGGAGCACTTTATTCCATTTTTAACGCAAAATTTAATACATATTCTTTGATCCATTTTTTTCAAAAGTAAAAATCGAAGAACACACAAAAACGTGACTAACCTTTCCAGTTGTCAAAAACAAACCACTAATCCAAAATGGCTGATAATGCTAACATATGTGTACCAACATAACAAAAAAAAAATCGATAATCGAATGTACACAGCCTGCTAAAATTCAAAATTCACCTTTTCTTTTGAACACACCTCGAGAACACAATAATGTAAGAATAGACAAATTTTTATTTGTTCTATGTTTATCATTTGTCTATACTTGACATTAATATTTTTTAGTATTCTATATATTGCTGATGAAAAAACATGTGGATATGTGTATATTAATAAAGTAGTGAATACAAAATTTAAATTAATTTGTTTATTAATAATGATGCCGCTAAGTGAATACCAATCTTTTGAAGAAATTATTAAAAAAATTATATTTACGAAGCTTCATCTAAGCAAAACTGGTTGGCGTATAAATATGATAAATTCTTGGTTTATAGCTAAGCATTTGTTTTATTTAATAAAAATCTTCGATCCATTTCACCAGGAGCAAGGGAAAATTGAGCTTACTTTGGGCACACGTACACGCCCACAATGCACTGCTATCGATTTATTTCTTCGGTGCTCAAAATATACTGCGCATTTACAGTAGGCTATACCCAAACCAGCAAAACAACACAAAACTTTAGCAAAAATAGAATATAAACAGCATATGCTTTATAATACCATTATTACTATTCATTAGGTATATCTAATCACTTTGCTAATATTGTTATTGTTATATTATTATATACCTGCATAGACTTTATATAAAATAAAAATATTTTTAAATAATGCAAAATATGTTTTTCCATTTATTTCACCCTTATAAAAACATTGTAACCACAGGAAACCCTAACGAAAAGCAATACAAAGCTTGGATTAAAGGCGCAGAGGGAGATTCCCCAAAGGACCAAGTGCACGCAAATTTGGGTGAATAAGGAAATCCATCCGATTTAAAAATAAAAAATTGTCGATAATGACATTCAAACTTAAAGACGCTCCAAATGTATGGCCGGTCGGTTTTGATCAGTTTTGAGGTTAGCATATCAAATGTCAAAACAAGGATGAGCTTTACCGTACATAATTCGACGGCCTCTATGGTCGAGGGGTAAGGCTCTCGACTACGAATCCGAAGGTCGTGGGTTCAAATCTCGGCGTGCGCAAGTAATTTTTATTTAATGAATTTGTGTTGTTTCACAATTAATTCATTTAAAAATAATATATAGTATATTTGCGCACGTTCCAGAGTGGAAGATACTCTCAGTATCGCCCTGGTGAAAGACCACCATTCAGAATTGAAACGTTGCTTGAAATGGCTTTTAAGCCGTGTTTGGTGACCAGATCTGAATAGCCAGGTATTTCCCCATTTCCTCTTTTCCCCCACCTTCCGCTCCCCCTTCTCCTTCCCCTCCCCAATACCTTCAGCCTCACAACATTCCCCAATTGGGAATACCATAGTCTCACTGGCTCCAGACGGTTGGGAGCAGTTTGGGACTCTTTTGCGGTATTCATATAAAAATAAAAAAAATTATATTCAATTCATAGTAAACCATAACTAAACTAAGTAATAATATTAAGTACCTTTTTAGAAGCTTTAACTCGAAGAATAATAATAGTATTGAGGATTAACATTATCAAAATATCCATATTGACAATTGGTTTGCTTGTGGATACTCATATATTTGTTATTAATAATATTTTATTTTTATATTGAACAACAATTATAGAGTTTAAAGTCACCCAAATTAAGTCATTATTGATTAAAAAAAATGGACTGGAGTTCCTTATTAGTTTTTTTTAAATTTGCAGTATTTAATAATAATAATGTCTTTATTTCAGCAGAACAAAGCGGCGAGTGCAATACTCTGTCTGCTATTTAAAAAGAATACATTTAAAAATAATAATAACTACCATTTTTGATTTTTTTTAACGATAATAGTGTGTTATGCACCTATAGACAATAGAGCTGAGTAACATAACGTGGAATCGTTTCTTCGTAACCGAAGTTCCGAAACGGTTTCACGAATTTTAGGGCAACCGTAAAAAATCGTGCAACTATGTCCGCAATAAGCCCTTGCGAAATGATTCCAATAGAGCACAGTTCATTCGAGAGTTCCGCGCGAAACGTTTAAAGGTCTATTCACATCCACCGGCACCGTGCAGTGCAGACACGTACAGTGGCAGACACGACACAGAAGGGAGTATTCACATTACATCGCGCGTGAATGTGTTCGTACGCCTTCACTTTGCGTTTTTTGCACTGGATCGTAAATGTGAATCAAATTTAAAACAGCTCCTGCGACACATTACTAAACTTCTATTTATACCAGTTTGCGTGATCAGCTTTCTCCTGAAATTCCGTCGCCGACCGTTGTTGCGAAACGCTTTCGCCGCAACCTTTTTTTTCTAATTTATTACGTTATTTTTAAACAGTTTCGAGTAATCGTTCATTTTAAGAAACAGAAACGGTTTCGGCTATTTTAAAAATGGTTAAATCGTAAACTGAATCGCCCCTCTAATAGGAAATACCACACAAGCGTTCCAAATTACCTGAGCTAGTGGATAGCATCCCCAATAAAGAAACACAGACTCCATTTTTTTAAATCAATGTTGACCTTCTTACTTAAATATCAGAAAGTATTTTTTTTTTGCAGTTAAATTATTTCTCACAGTAAATTTTTTTAAACCTTCAAATCGGACCGAATCCGAGCGGTAAGTAGCGGTGACCCTGTGATGTCACACGAGCGTCATACGGCCACGCGGAATGAATTTACACAGCGAGAATTTTACCCTTACCACTCCATTATTTTTAAAATTTGTTGTCAGCCAACTCTAATTTAAATAATGTCAAAATATTAATTTATTGATAGGCAGTTACAAAAGGGTTTTTTTATAGTAAAACAAAAACGGAAAACAGTCAAAATCTTATTAAAACGTGAATTTAAATGTTTTTTTTATCGAATAATCACAAGAAACAACGTCACGTGTCAAGTTTTGCTCGCGAAAATACACCCCGCGGGCACATCTTATCGTGTCGGCCGCCAGCCGACAACTGAGTTGTAGCGTACAAATAGTGATGTCGGCTGGCACCCGACAAATGAGTGGTAAGCACGAACAACCGCGTGCCGTCGTTCCAATGGTTCCAACGAAATATGGTGTTTTATGATATGTTTTTTATTCTCTTTCAAATTACGGCAAAACATAATTACATATAATAAAACGATTACATACTCGTACGGAGTCGGCGTTTGCCGGTCTACGCGAATATACAGTTTTCATTGGAGTACCTTATTGTTCATTCATTCATTTCATTGCCGGCAACCCGGGCGTTTATTGTCATCAAATTTAAGCATTTACATGTACTTTACCCGTCTCACTAGACGATGTCTGTTCTGAGACGGGTAACAATAAAAATAAATATATAGATATATAAATGAAAGAAAATGCTTAAAAATTCATAAGGAAAAGCGTAAAACGTATAAAGTAAATTTTAAATACAAAGTTTAAACAGTTAAATGCAAAGCTACAAAATAAAAATTTAAAAACATAAAGAGGATTATTCAAAAGTGCATGATGAAAATGTTTTAATTTAAAAAAAACACGTATATAACAGTAATAAGAATAACAATATCAGACTAAGGAGAGTTAGCAAGTAATTTTTTGATGCAATTCCTTTGACTGTTCATTAGCCATGTGTTGAAATTTTTATATAACCATTTTAGGTTATTTTGCGTTATATGTTGAGAGGTTTCTATGAGGAAGATATGAGAGGTGCGAGGTAGGATTCGTGTTTCTTGGCAAAAGTGGATTTAATATTGGGTACTTGTAAATGATAGTGAGATTTAGCTCTTGTGTGTTGTGAGTGAGATATGGAGGAAGGCGATGATTTTATGCAGTTATTATAGATAATTTTTTTAATAAACAACTTTCTTATATCAAGAATGCTATTTGTAATCAATAGGTTTTCTGTAGGATGTCGATATGGTTTTTTGAACATGATTCTAATTATCGTTTTGTGAGATGTGTTTAGCGCCTTAATATACGTGTCTGCGGCTCCACCCCATAAGTTAGAATGCTTTGACAAAGGGCAAAGTAAACATTTTTTACTCGTTTTAGTGACATGATGTTTCTTATTGTTTTAAAGATGTAAGATAGTTTCCGGATTCTCTTTACGAGTAGGTTAATATGAAGTTCCCATTTTAGTTTGCAGTCCACTGTTAACACTAGATGTATGTTAAATTTTTTCGCACACAGTTTGAGGTTTTAGAGGTAATACACGGGTGTAGGTGTAAACGTGGAAAGGTTTTTGGTTGACCAACATTGGTTTTTGTATAGAGAATGTTCTGATAGGTCACGTGAAGATATCTACTGAACAGATATAATATAATACCTAACATCTAGAAAACTTATTTTATCCATTTATAATAAATTGCAGCACGCCCGGGGTAAAATAATATAGGAAGCAATAATTCACAAAAGAGCCAATGTTTACCATCGGCGATGTTTATGCGAAAAAGGTTTACAAAGTTAACTGAAGTATTAATTATAATTTGCGTTTCGCGTCCCATTAAAAGCGTAATATTTGAGCATTGACAGAGAAGAGAGGCCGAAAGCTAATATTTCCGCACTTTAAAATGAACAGGTCTTTTCGGAGGAGAAGTTAACTGCGTAACATCAAGCGCGTATTTATTTGATAAACATTAGAGACCGAGGATCGTTTATTCTGTGCTCTATATCGACCCAATAAATGTTACAAAGTGATGTTATTTTATGCCTTGAAAATATATTGTAGATAAAGCTCACCCAGTTATACAATATGTACAAATGTGTTGATTGGTCCGGTCGTGACGTGGAATAAGGAACTCCAGTACGTTTTTTAATCAATAATAACGTTCATACTTAAATACCAGTATATTTGTTTTTTTTTCTAAAATTAGTTTTCATGGTTAAAATAATTTTAATATTTTCAATTTTTCAAAGGCCGCCAAAACGCTCTAAATCTATGGCCGGTCGGTTTTGATCAGTTTGAGGTTAGAATGTTAAATGTCAAAACAAGGATGAGCTTTACCGTACATAATTTTATATTCTATTTATAGTAAACCATAACATATGTAATGAAATTATGTATTGAGCATTAGTATTATCATAATATCCGTATTGACAATTGGTTTGCTAATGAATACTCTAATTTATTTCATTAATAATAGTTTTTTTTTAATATATTGAACAATAATTATAGAATTTCTTCAAATATTTGGTAACTTTGTGGCATTATTAATTATATAAATTAAAAATAAGTATTCATTTATTCCTGAAGATGATAGCATTGCTATCGAAACATGTAGAGAAATATTTATATATTTTAATTAAAGTGGTAAATACAAAGTATATTTTTAATTTATATAATAATTATAGAGCTTAAAGTCATCCAAAATTAAATTTAAATTTCGCCAAAATTAAAAAAAAAAACGTATTAAAAATACAAAACAAAAGTGAAAAATAAAAATGTCCGTACTAATCCAAAAACAGAATGCGCCCGTGACTTCAGATGTTCCAAATGCAATGGTACCAACATAACATGGTGTTTTGATGAGCTGATTTTTTATTCACTTTTAAATAACTATTTATGAATTCTACGTATAATAATTATATATATAATGAAAGTTATATATTCAGAATCGGTGTTTGCGGATCTATATGAATATATAATGGCTTTAAATATATAAAGCCATTATATTTTTCACGAGAGTTCCTTATTATTAAGATTCAGACCCTCCAAGCGGAAACTGGAGATTATTTGAAAAGGAGATATATCAATACGTAAGAGAGAGGGAGCACGCTAGTATAAAAAGCGTTTAGGGCGTAAGCGTAAGCGATCTTTTTAAAAAAAACATGGCATATTTAGAATAGAGCAAAAATCTCAAGACGACTTAATCTTAAGTAGCATTTCCAGAAATGCTGTGAATTTTTTCATTCCCATAACACGCTAATAATACGTATTCTAATAAGAAGCAATAACTTTGTGGTTTGACAGCACATTAAATACAACAAACACTTTGTTATAAACCATAAAATAACTAAAGAATAATACAGAGTTATCGGTTGTATATAGCCAGAACACAATAGAGAAAATGTAAAAGAGAGAAAAAAGAGAACAAAATATTAGAAGGAGACAACAATAGAAAAGTATTATGTGTAAGAGGGAGACAACAATAGTACATTATTATGTGTAGGAGGGAGACAACATTAACATATATTAATAATAATAGATAGAAAATACAACAGCGTAGTGGGAACATAATGAAGTCATTGAAGAGAGATAATCCTACAATATTTATACAATAGATTGCAGTTATTAATGGAAAATAGACCACTTGATTACATAATAATAATAAAATGGGTGGCTGAGGCAACATAACAACGGTATCCATAACGACACATGAGGTGGAAGTTAATAATTGAAAGCTGGGGAAGATTCAGGAAACATGTTTAAAATCGGGATACAGAATAAATTTGTTTGATTATTGGTTATCTACTAATTTTAAATTTAAAGATTTTTAATTTTCAAGTGTTTCTAAGTTGTCTAATCT
This sequence comes from Halesus radiatus, assembly GCA_022606495.2. Classification (NCBI taxonomy): domain Eukaryota; kingdom Metazoa; phylum Arthropoda; class Insecta; order Trichoptera; family Limnephilidae; genus Halesus; species Halesus radiatus. Next base: position 45,683 of record JAHDVE020004274.1, read on the forward strand.
AATTCCTATTCCATATTTGGATAAAAACGGCATAGGAACCAGATTGGACTGCAAAATAATAATAAAATAAAACTATTTTAGTCCCTATTGTCCGGAACCAGTGGGATTATGGAATCCCCGATTGAGATATGCTGTGTGGCTGAATAGAGGGGGGGGGGAAGAGGAAGGTTGAGAAGTTAACTGACTATTCATATGTGGTCTACAAACACGGCTAAATACATTTCGATTCTCTAGATAGTGGTCCTTTACCAGGGCGATACTAAGAGTATCTACCACTCTGGCGTAGTTTTAAAATGGTCTAATCTGTACCGCATGACCTTTGCCTGTGGTCACCAATCACTTGTAATGACGTGAAATGGGTTTTTCAATAGAAATTGTCCGTCGTGAAATCTGTATGCGAAATCGGTACAGTACTGTTAACATTATGCCCATATTTTATTTTCAAAGTAACTCCACAAGGGAGGCTAAATTAAATATTTTCCCTCGAGGCCTATATCATCTTTAGGGATGCTGCGTGGAGAGTCTTTTAGATAATAGGAAGGAGTGAACCTGGTTCTTGAAGAGACCCATGTCGTAGGAGGGAGGAAACACAGAGGCCGGCAGATCGTTCCACAGCCAGCTGTTGAACACAAGAACGAGTCGTAAAAGCGACCCGTTCTCATGTGACTAATGTCAACATGTGCAAATGTTGGGCGTGTTTCCCGACTAGTTTCCCCTAGTTCCTCAGAGCATCTTCCATTATAATACCAGTATAACAGGACAGCATTCCCACCTGACGTCTGTGCTCCTAAGATTGTAATCCGTCAACAGACCGCCCGTTTCTCCACAGAGTCAAAGGTTTTGTTTTCAGATATTTTGAGGTTCCCGACCAGAGGTGGCTGCCAAATTCTACAGTGGGGCGCACTTGCGATTTGTACAGGGTCAGCAGTTGTGTACTATGTGCAGTATCTGCGGGCTCTGTACAATACGCCCAGCTTCTGAGAGGCTAACTTTACTCTGGCTTCGATGGAGCCCCCATACCTGAGCTGGTCACTTAAGGTTACACCAAGCATATCAATGGAGGGTTTGTTTGGAAGATTGCATTCATTAAAGGAGACTAGATTGTCATTTCAATCCCTTTTAGTTGATTATTCAATATGTATATTGTCTAGTTCTGAATTCTCTCAACTAAGTTACTTCCCATCCTGTTTCTTCCCCACCTCATCTCCTTCATTTGCGTAAGCTTCACAGAATTCCGCTAATAAGGAACTCCACTGAAAATACTAGCTGATGTGTACCCGGTTATTATTATTATTATTTTTTTATAAAGTTATGAAGTTGTGAATTCTTGTTTGTCGTTTGGTTGCCGTAATGAATTTGAGATGGAAAGTAATGCGTGGTGACGACTATTACTATCTTTAAGTGATTGTATATCTCCTTGATAGCTGTGGGTATCTTTAAAATTATTTAAGTGCTACTATTATATTAAGTCTATCCTCACTGTAACAAAACTGTACTACTGTTTTTTTTCTCAATTTGTTTAATACTTGCTGATATTTGATATTTTTATAATATTATTTAAATCAATATTATGTAATTGGAGTCTAGTATCTCTATAACAAAACTGTTAAGCTGTTTTCATATATTTTTTGAATATTTTTTCCAACTTGTGTACATTAATCACAACAAGCACGCTACATTTGAATGATGATTGTTATTTATTGTTGTATTATATAATATTGTTGAACTAAACTCCCGCTGACAAGCTACTTGCAGTGGCTTAGCGGGTACAACTTCCCATTGTGTGTAAATAATATTATAGAATTAAAAAGGATGGGAGTTCCTTATCGAGAATGCCCTAGTTCGATTTGGCAGGCTTGTGCGATATCGCGGTATAAAATGAAATGAATTTTGAATGAATGAAGATGATATAGTTTCCAAACACAGAGTGTATGAGTAATTCGGGACAGTTAATATAATGGTTCCCACACCGCCCTGTGACGACTGTGACGACTGTGACGACTGTGACGACTGTGACGACTGTGACGACTGTGACGACTGTGACGACTGTGACGACTGTGACGACTGTGACGACTGTGACGACTGTGACGACTGTGACGACTGTGACGACTGTGACGACTGTGACGACTGTGACGACTGTGACGACTGTGACGACTGGGACGACTGGAACATACTCCGAGCTCGCTTGTTTCACGGCCGACCAATGAACTCCAATTTCCCGGGGAACAAAGCAAAATATTGCGAAATATTCGTAATCGGCTTTCCTATAGGTCTTCGGTAAATACTCCCACGGCGAACTCCTCCCGACGGGGACGGACTAGTCGGGCGAGCGCCACGTGCTCCGTGATTCGTGCACCGAGCGCAAACCAAAACCCATATAATTTGATAATAAATGATATTTTATTGTTAAATGTGTTTAGTAAACTTTTAAATGGCAATAAAAAACGTGTTTTTTCTATTTATAACACAGTTTAAATCATATACATTTCTATAGTACAAAATGAGATAACATGTCTTTTATAAGTCCGTTCCGGGCTGGGAGAAATATCTCCCCGAAAGACTCTACGGCTATTTGTTTTCTGGGAGAAATATCTCCCCAAAAGACGGCTATTTGTTTACTGGGAGAAATATCTCCCCAAAAGACTCTAGGGGTTAAACATTCCGGTTACGAATAGCCTGACAATATTTGATTTATTACTACTTTCATCATTATAAGTGGAAATGTTGCTTATGCAGTGATGCAGGTTTGACCGCGACGCCTGGGTCTGGGTGGGAACCCATGGAATTTGTCCACTAAGTCACGAACCACTCAACGGTTTCTTAGACTTATTTTGTTTTTTGTAACTAACTAACCATCACGCTGTTTCACCGCAGGGGTAGGCTGAAGGGACGCACCGCCAAACAACTCGATCTTGGCATACACTTCTTGCTTCATTCACATTCATACATCGTCTGATACATTCTCTTCTATTATTCCGACTTTTGGCATGACCTGACTCAAGTATTTGATTTACTCGATGGTGCCATGTCTTCCACGGGTGCCCCCGGCTTCTTCTTCCATTCGCATTCCTGTCATATATTCTTCTTACACTCCTTTCTTTATTCATTCGCTCTACACGCCCAAACCATTTTGTTGTAACTCTTTTATAGAATACGCCAATTGTTCATTCAAATTGACGTAAGTGCAATAAATATGTAAATAAAAACTCTGTGATGGAATATGTGGTGTCCAAACCTGCACCAGCCTCGCATCACGCCCTGTGTGGGGGAGGGTTCGTTTATTGAAATTATCTTCAAAGAATTGCATTCTTGAGAGCTCTGCCAAGAAGTCATTCCTATCAATTTTTCATGTTCTCAAAAATTGCCTTGTTAAAAATTATAAAATCGCTCAAGGCCATCCGCAGAGAAACCATTTCCATGTTCAAACATTACATTGTAAAATTCGCATTTTTGCCAGCTCCGGAAGAAACCGATCCCATTCCCATATTCTGAATGTTTGGATTATTAATTGTTTCTAAAAATTGTGAATAAATAATCGTTATTATTTCGCACTCTGGGAAAAACCATCTCCATGTTCTGAATGTACTCATCATCAAACTTGAAGAGTAACATTCACATTCTTACGCACAATAAGGAACTCCAGTGAAAATTTTAATGATATATTCATATAGATCAGCAAACGCCGATTCTGAATTACATATTATAGTAGAATTTATAAATCGTTATCTAAAATCACCTCATCAAAACACCGTGTTATGTTGGTACCATTGCATTAGCATTCTGTTTTTGGATTAGTATGAACATTTTTTTTTCGATTTTGTTATGAATTTTAAATGTGTATTTTTTTAGTTTTACCAAAATTTTAACTTAATTTGGGTGACTTTAAGCTCTATAATTGTTGTTCAATATAAAAATTATCATTAATGAATAAATTAGAGTATTCATGATCAAACCAATTATCAATACGGATATTATGATAATGTTAATGCTCAATACTATTATTTTTCTTTGGTTTAAAAAGGTATATAATTTTATTATGTTTAGTTATGGTTTACCATGAATGTACGGTAAAGCTCATCCTTGTTTTGACATTTGACATTTTAACCTCAAAACTGATCAAAACCGACCGGCCATAGATTTGGAGCGTTTTGGCGGACTTTGAAAAATTGAAACCTTGAAAATTATTTTAACCATGAAAATTATCTCTAGAAAAAAAACTAAATATACTCGTATTTAAGTTTGATCATCATTATTGATAAAAAAAGAAAAAACATTGGACTGTAGTTCCTTATTATCATTTTCCGTTTGGAGTTTTTACGTTCTCGAAAAGTATTTTTATTTCCCTTGCTCGGATTTTTGGCTGTTTTAGATGTTTATTTATTTGAAACACACATTATTTAACATCAACATTTAAGAAAGCTTTCACTGCCCAACTAGGAACGAATCCCGTTTTAGGACACTCAAACTGATAAGTTTAGTTCATATGAAGTGCCATTATACAAAGATAGAAGGGAAAAGGGTAGTATTGACATAGTATATTACATAGTATTAGTATGGTAATATAATATATCTAGAAAAATGATAATTATTAAGTATAAAGAGATTATGTATATGTGTTTGATAGGTACAGGTTGGTGCTATGAAGAAAAAATGCGTTTAAAATTGAGTACTAAAAAAAGATAATATTATTGAGTAATATTTATAAGATTAAGTTACGTATCATTCAGCTTTATGAACCAACGACGAAACTCAGGGATGCATCCCTAAGAGGATACATATATATCATATTCTACATGTTAATGATGGAAATGAAACTGCGAACTGAAACTGATAATGTACGCTCAGATACAAATTCCAGACAGGAAAGAGTGCAGCTGTTGCTGTTGCTGTTACAGACATACCTACAACCTAATATTGATTAAGATTGTTCTTAACGCTACGAAGATTTAAAAATATAATACATGTTTTATTTTCCTGCCTTTCCGGAGCTGCCCGTCCGGTGTTTACTATTCCGGTATAATTCGGTTTATTTCTGTGGCAACATTAGCTGGTCATTGGACTTGGTTCCTTCGCATTTGTATGCCGCAGTTTCGGCAGAACTTCTATTTATACTCAGTAGCTGCTACCCACTGCTACCTGCCGCAGCCTCCCGCCGCCTGACATTGACTTTAAATCGTAAATCGGGACGATCGCCACTATCGAATCGCTAGTTTGTCCATGTCTCGGGGCGAATTACCCAGCGTTTAAAAAAATATATTGTATAATATTAATTACATACAATGGGAACTTGTACCCGCTAAGCCACTGCAAGTAGCTTGTCAGCAGGAGTTTAGTTCTACAATATTATATAATGCAACAATAAATAACAATCATCATACAAATGTAGCCCAAAATTAGAACAATGTAGGTGCATGCATGTTGTAATTAATGTACACAAGTTGGAAAAAATACAATATTTTTAAAAATATATGAAAACAGCATAACAGTTTTGTTATAGAGATACTAGACTCCAATTACATAATATATATTTTTTAAATATCAATATTATAAAAATATCGAAATATCAGCAAGCAAATGAGAAAAAAAAACAGTATTACTGTTTTGTTACAGTGAGAATAGACTTAATATAATAGTAACACCTAAATAATTTTAAAGATAATAATATTTATTTCAAACGCACATTATTTTACAGAAATATTTAAGAAGGCTTTGACTGTCCAACTAGTAACAAATCCCGTTTTCGGACAGTCAAATTGATAAGTTTAGTTCATATTAATATACATATACATGAGAGAATTTAAAAGAATACATAAAGTAAATTTAAGAAGAAAAAAAAAGTCTTTTTTTTTTTGTTTTTAAAGTATATTGCATTTTTTTTTAAATTATTGTACTGTATTGTAGAGTATTAATGAATTACGTATGAGATGTAAAAGTTTAAGTATAAGGTATAAAAGTATAAAAGTTTAAAGTATGATATGCATTTTATAAATTTACTGTAGGGAAAGAATGAATTACGTATAAGATGTAAAATTTGAAAGTAAAAAGAATAAAAGTTTAAAGTATAAAAAACAAAAGTATGATATACATTTTTTAAATTAGCGTAGAGTAATAATGAATTACAATTGAGATGAACAAGTTTAAAATATAAAGTATAAGAGTTTAAAGTGTACAAGATTAAAGTATGATACATGCATTTTTTTTAAATTTAGTGTATAGTAGATACCCGCAGCTATCAAGAAGTACTGCTGCCAGTAGTCGAGAGTGGTATATCTATGCAGTAGTCTTACCAACCGCTATGACGGGCGCAGCTATCTAGCAGTACTGCTGCCAGTAGTCCAGAGTGGTATATCTATGCAGTAGTCTTACCAACCGCTATGACGGGCGCAGCTATCTAGCAGTACTGCTGCCAGTAGTCCAGAGTGGTATATCTATGCAGTAGTCTTACCAACCGCTATGACGGACGCAGCTATCAAGCAGTACTGCTGCCAGTAGTCCAGAGTGGTATATCTATGCAGTAGTCTTACCAACCGCTATGACGGACGCAGCAATCTAGCAGTACTGCTGCCAGTAGTCCAGAGTGGTATATCTATGCAGTAGTCTTACCAACCGCTATGACGGACGCAGCAATCTAGCAGTACTGCTGCCAGTAGTCCAGAGTGGTATATCTATGCAGTAGTCTTACCAACCGCTATGACGGAAGTCAGTAAAGTAGGCTTCTTCCAATTATAATCAACTTTAACCCAGATTAAACTACCGCCTTTCACGAATAATTTATATTTTGCACGTGGGGTTTTATTACATCTTTATGATTTTAACGAACTTTCAGAAGAAAAATCTATTTGAAGTAATAAACTCAAAAATTGCATGTATTTTCGGTATGCAACTTTTATTTCCGTCATCTTTACCACGAAGCAAAAAATCAAAACTGCTTGTAGATATAACGCAGATACGTGCCTTCTATACAGCCACAAAAGCACTGCCTACTCTGTCATATAATTTTTTTGTTAATAAAATTATTCCAAGACATCAATCTTCCTTTCAAAAAGATTCCTGAAATTCCAGCTACAAATCAGCGCCTCACTGATCGCCCCACTTTGACGTGTCAAAAGCAGGAACTTTCGTGCGTTTAAAAAACAAGATTTTATACATATATTGTCACATATTATGCTGACTTTCTTGCATGGCTTTCGTGCGGTTAAAAAATAAGATTTTATACATATTATAATATATTATGCTGACTTTCTTGCATGGCTTTCGTGCGGTTAAAAAATAAGATTTTATACATATTATCATATATTATGCTGACTTTATTGCATGGCTTTCGTGCGGTTAAAAAATAAGATTTTATACATATTGTCATATATTATGCTGACTTTCTTGCATGGCTTTCGTGCGGTTAAAAAATAAGATTTTATACATATTGTCATATATTATGCTGACTTTCTTGCATGGCTTTCGTGCGGTTAAAAAATAAGATTTTATACATATATCTGTAACATATGCTGACTTTATTTGCATGGCTTTCGTGCGTTTAAAAAACAAGATTTTATACATATATTGTCACATATTATGCTGACTTTCTTGCATGGCTTTCGTGCGGTTAAAAAATAAGATTTTATACATATTATAATATATTATGCTGACTTTCTTGCATGGCTTTCGTGCGGTTAAAAAATAAGATTTTATACATATTATCATATATTATGCTGACTTTATTGCATGGCTTTCGTGCGGTTAAAAAATAAGATTTTATACATATTATAATAGATTATGCTGACTTTCTTGCTTGGCTTTCGTGCGGTTAAAAAATAAGATTTTATACATATATTGTCATATATTATGCTGACTTTCTTGCATGGCTTTCGGTTAAAAAATAAGATTTTATACATATATTGTCATATATTATGCTGACTTTCTTGCATGGCTTTCGTGCGGTTAAAAAATAAAATTTATACATATATTGTCATATATTATGCTGACTTTCTTGCATGGCTTTCGTGCGGTTAAAAAATAAGATTTTATACATATATTGTCATATATTATGCTGACTTTCTTGCATGGCTTTCGTGCGGTTAAAAAATAATATTTTATAAATATATTGTCATATATTATGCTGACTTTCTTGCATGGCTTTCGTGCGGTTAAAAAATAAGATTTTATAAATATATTGTCATATATTATGCTGACTTTCTTGCATGGCTTTCGTGCGGTTAAAAAATAAGATTTTATACATATTATCATATATTATGCTGACTTTATTGCATGGCTTTCGTGCGGTTAAAAAATAAGATTTTATACATATATTGTCACATATTATGCTGACTTTTTCTTGCATATTTCGTGCGGTTAAAAGCAGATTTTATACATATATTGTCTATATTATGCTGACTTTCTTGCATGGCTTTCGTGCGGTTAAAAATAAGATTTTATACATATATTGTCATATATTATGCTGACTTTCTTTTTGTAGCTTTCGTGCGGTTAAAAAATAAGATTTTATACATATATTGTCATATATTATGCTGACTTTCTTGCATGGCTTTCGTGCGGTTAAAAAATAAGATTTTATACATATATTGTCATATATTATGCTGACTTTCTTGCATGGCTTTCGTGCGGTTAAAAAATAAGATTTTATACATATATTGTCATATATTATGCTGACTTTATTGCATGGCTTTCGTGCGGTTAATAAGATTTGCCATGTGCCATGTAATATGTTTTGACTTTCTTGCGCTTTCGTGCGGTTAAAAAAGTAAGATTTTATACATATTATCATATATTATGCTGACTTTCTTGCATGGCTTTCGTGCGGTAAAAAAATAAGATTTTATACATATATTGTCATATATTATGCTGACTTTCTTGCATGGCTTTCGTGCGGTTAAAAAGTAAGATTTTATACATATATTGTCATATATTATGCTGACTTTCTTGCATGGCTTTCGTGCGGTTAAAAAATAAGATTTTATACATATATTGTCATATATTATGCTGACTTTCTTGCCTGGCTTTCGTGCGGTTAAAAAATAAGATTTTATACATA
>JAHDVE020004275.1:0-28237 GCA_022606495.2 Halesus radiatus
AAAAACTACCAAGTCATTAAAAAAAGTGACAGCACCTCCCCCAAAGGGTGGGTCTGATAACACGCAAAATCTCAAAAAGAGTAAGCAGGTTTTTGAGGGTGATGCTAATGAAATTGAGCCTTATTATGAAGAAAGATGGTTGGAATGGTGGGGAACAAACTGATTTTGAACTGAATGGGAAAATTGATAAAGTCCCAAAAGCTGGGGATAGTGATTTTGTTGGACCTTTGGCTAAGGGTGGGGTTAAGAAGGGTGTAAATCCAAGCAAAATTTCTGACGCTAGTGCAAAACCAAGCGGCAATTCTACAAAGATCGGAGCGAAAGTTGATGAGGCAACCAAAAGATCATTAACTAGAGAAAATGAAGCTGCAGAAACATTAGCTAAGAATGGTTATGATATTGAGCAGAATCCTAAAATAGACGGCACAACTCGAAAGCCCGACTATAAAATTGAGGGAGAAGTGTTTGACTGTTATTCACCAGATAAAGGTACTTCTACCAGAAGTATTGGCAGTACAATTGAAAAGAAAGTTGTTGAGCAAGTTCAAACAGAAAGAATTGTACTTAATTTAGATGATTGGGAAGGAAACATTACCGATATTACAAAACAACTGACTGATTATCCTGTTAATGGATTAAAAGAAGTAAAAGTTATTAAAGATGGTACCGTTACAACGATATATCCATAATTAAGCACAAATATTAAGGAGGTAAACATATTGTCTATTGAGTTTACACTAAACATTGAAAAAGAAGTATTGAACGAGGAATTAATATCGAATGCAGTAAAAAAACTCGGGATTTCGATTGAGGATATAAAAGTGGAAAGTTCTGAGTCAAAAATAGTATATGATAATATTTATGACATGTTAGGATTTACTATTACATTAATTAAATCTTATAAAGGAAACTATAATTTGATCGAAACAAAATTTCTTAAAAGTGATTTTGAATTTAAACAATTATTAATATTTGAATTTAATAAAGAACTTGATTTGCACCTTAGTTATAAAAATGCCATTAACATAATTTTTTATTTGATGGACAATCTGAATTCACGGGCATTATTAAATACTAGCATGTTCACTGAACCATGTTTCTTTGATTTGAATAAAAGATTAATAGTAAATAAGACTTTAGAAATATGGGAAGATATTGATATAAAAAGAGAGCTTAATTCATGGGATATTAAACAAATTGAACTCTAATCTTTATGATAAATCATTTGTATTTTGGGGTTAATTTTTGTTAGCTTTTCTCTGGTATAGCTTATAAAATGGGTTTGGGAGTATTCATAACAAGGAAAAAATAGAGTGCTTTTAATTCAATTCAAACAAAGACCGTTCTTAGCGTCGGTTTTCAAACGCTAAAAACCTTTTGTTTTCGGCATTATATCTCCAAAACAAATTTTCACAGCAACGAAAACAGCACCGAACCCAGTTTTACAGCTCCTAATCTTTAGGTCTTGAAAAGCCACGCACTGCGTGGCTTTGTAAGTCGTGCGGAGCGTTCCACAGCACCGCACTTTAACCTGCTTTAAAATAAACATCAAAACAAACGCTATTTTAACAGTATTTCGAGTTCTAAAAAGAACTATCGCAACAATCACAAGTTTTTAACATCCTTCCAAAACTCGCCCAAATTCGCTCACAAATAAAAAAGTCGAGCATTTGTGCCAATAAAAACAATATCGTCACAAACAGGCAAATTTTTGCTACCTTTAAAATAGTAATTAAAATTATTTTTCATTGTTAAATCAACGTTTGTAACAATAATTTTAAACAGACCCCCGGTTCATGGTGAACCCCTCCTTGACAACTATTTCTAGTCTATGTTATAATTTGCGAAAGGGGGGTTTAAGGGGGGATTTCAGATCTCTTAAATCCCAAACAAAAGAAGTCTATAGAGAAAAAAAATTCAAGCCGATTGGTTTGAATTTTTCTTCCTGTAGACTTCTTTTTATTCTTTTTCAACTTCTGATTTCATAAAAACTTCAATCATAATTCTAGCTCCGATTACAAACCCAGACTTGAAATGTTCGACATTTTCAGTTGCATTTACGCTACTAAAAGCATCTGAAAATTCACGAAACATTTCTCTTTCCTCTCCAGTAAGTTTTTCCGTAAGCAAGTCATCGTATTGCGAAATTACTTCTAACAATTTCTTATAACTTTCATTTTCAATACGAATTTCTGAACTTGGACTAATCTCACCAAAATATAAATTCTCTAGTATATTAGACATTTTTTCACCTCCTCGCCACAATAATAAACTGTTTTTTGAAACAAATCCATTCACAAAACCCAATAAGATTTTTTTAAAGAAAAGCTTTTAAACCAATCAAATCCAACAAACTTAATAATTTTGTTCGCAATGACTTGCAATTCACTTCCAACAGAGTTAACATTGTGAACACGAAAGAAGTCGTGCAGTTCGCAGAACTGGTTTTGCGAACGCAAAACTTCTGAACAAAACACTAACCTGTTGGAAATTTTCGAGTCAAAAGTGGATAGGCTGTCCCACCCGTGCGGACTTTTAATACCCTGGTCATAAATGCTACGCATTTATTGCTCGGGTATGCTACCTAGTTAACGCTAAGACCTGAGGTTGCCGGTACTCTGATTTAAAAATGGAAAACAGGAAAAAAATGGAGGAATGTATAATAAGCAATGAAATGTTACGAAAAGATAATTATTTGTACGTCGGAATCGACCTACATAAAGCCACTCATACCGCCGTTATCGTGAACTGCTGGAATGAAATTTTAGAAACAATAACTATCGAAAACAAACCAAGCGAGTTTACTAACTTGGCTAAAAAAGTAAAAAAACACGCAACAAAGCTAGGTTTAACGCCAGTTTACGGGCTAGAAAACGCTTACGGATATGGGCGAAGTCTTGCAGTTTGGTTAATTGAAAAACATTATATTGTGAAAGATGTAAACCCTGCTTTATCTTACTCTCAACGCAAGTCTGCAGCAATTATGCAAAAAAGTGACGAGCACGACGCTTTTTTGTGTTGCAACAGTGCTCATAAACCAACTAAATACACTACCAAACCCAAAACTTGAGGACAATTTTTGGACAATTTCACAACTTGTCAACAGACGTGATAACCTTGTCAAAGACGGAATTTCGCTAAAAAATAACTTGCATGAGCAGTTAGTTAGTTCTTATCCAAGTTACCGAAAGTTTTTCTGTCAAATTGACGGCACTACAGCTATGTATTTTTGGGAAAAGTATCCGTCACCGAAAAAGTTGAAAAACAAAACTGCTGAACAATTAACCGAAGAATTAAAAAAATATAGTAACAATTTTTCAATAGAAAAAGCTGAAATAATCCTAAGTTCAGTTCGTGAAGATGGCGAAACTTACCGAGAATACCAGAAAGCAAGGGATTTTATAACCCAAAGTTTAGCAAGAGATTTGAATCATCAGAAAAAAGAACTTGCTAAAATAGAAAAAGAATTAGAAAAAATACTAGAAACTTTTGACTACAAATTAATGTCAATGCCGGGCATAAACGTTGCAACTGCAAGCAAACTTATTGCAGAAATCGGCGACATAAATCGTTTTGCCAACGCTGATAAACTTGCACGATTCGCAGGAATTGCCCCTATAAAGTTCAGTTCGGCAGGTAAAGGCGAAGAAAAAAGTTCCAAACAAGGCAATAGAAAACTCCATGGCATATTTTATTTCCTAGCCGTCAGCATGATTTATTGCCATAGCGTAAACAAAAAAGCCAGACACCCAGTGTTTTACGACTATTTCCAACGAAAAGTCAGCGAAGGCAAAACAAAATCACAAGCTTTGGTTTGCGTAATGCGTCGACTCGTCAATATTATTTATGGCATGATGAAAAATAAGACAGAATATAGAGCTCCAGAGGAAAAAATCACGGAAGATTGCTAATTTTTGTTGATATGTCACATGAAAGTGTGATATAATTTTTTTAATGATTATTTGATGGTGGGGGTAGTTTTGGGTTTTGGAAGGTTACCTAAGGGTGGGGGGGTAAGGCTATAAGTAACATTGGAGATGATGTGTTAGAACATTCTACAAAAGGCGATTTTACGTATAACCCTAAAACTGGAGATATATCAAAAGTAAAGGGGGGCGGACATGGTCAACAAAATATTGATTTTCTTGATGAGAATAATATTAAGTACAATGTAGAAAAAACATATGAAAACGGAGTTAGAGTTGGTAATATATCTGATCATAAAAACCCCTTAAAAAGAACTGGAACTGGACAATCGTGGTTTCCTCAAACATGGGATAATGCCAAAATAAAGTCAGCTGGAGATTACGTTGTAAATCTGCATAAAGGAGAAATTATTATTGATGGTAAACCTATTTATGGGATGTTCGATGGTGTCGAAGTAGGGGTCATTTACACAAATGGTAATCCATCTACTGTATTTCCTAATGGTATTCAACCTTAAAAAGGAGAAATGAAAATATTATGTTAAAAGAAAAAGTAACTGATTTAATATGCGAAAATATGTTAATGGATGAAAATGATCATGGTGTTTATGAACTTTGGGACGAGATTACCGAGTTGCTTAGTAGAAATGAAGATGAAACGATAAAATTTCTTAATGAATGTAATGAAAAAGAAATCTTTTATCTATCAGCTGTATTTGAAGATATTTCATTAAATTTGAAAAGTAAAAACTATATAGAAACTCTTAAGAATTTAGAGAATAAATTTGTTAATCTAAATATTTCAAAGGAAATTAAACTAGCTCAAGATTATATTTAATAAAAATAGAGGTGAAAATATGTTGAATGAAAATTTTTATGAATTTCGTTTGAGAGTAAGAAGAATATTAGGAAGAATTATTCTTTATCCTGAAAATTATAATATCTATGAAGAAAACTTAATTGAAATATTTATGAACGATAAAGATACAACAATTTTTTATTTAAACAACTGTACTAATAATGAGATTAATGTCTTAAAATCATTTTTAAAACACTTAAAAGGATCAAATAAAAATGAATCGGTTTTAGAGATGTTAAAAAGTATTCAATCTTTAAATTAATAAAACTTATATAAACTTAACTTTTTTGTTTTACAAATATCTAGTATGATATGGTTTTATTTTTACAAAGGGTTTATAGCGTCGAATTTCCAACGCTATAAACCCTTTGTTTTCGACATTATATCGTCAATTGAATTTTTACAGCAATGAAAACAACACTTAATCTTTAAATCCACAAAGCGTTTCACAGCACCGTGCTTTAACCTACATTGAAATAAACATCAAAATAAACGCTATTTTCATAGTTTTTAAAGTTCTAAAAACATATATAAATCTGAGTTTGCAATAGTTGACGAGCATAAAAAAACACTTGAATTCGATTCATGGTTAAAAGATAATTATGGCAAAACTAAAGAAGAAGCGAAAAATTGGAAAAACATAGAGTCAATTGCTTCAATAGTAACTGAAATGTTAGATGAAAAACAAAAAGACCAATTAAAAAATGGCGAGAGAGTTAAATTTCACAAAGACCAAATTGAAATAATAACCAACTTACTTAGAAAGCCAGGAATGTTATTAGAAAAAGATTATGATAGACCAATATTTAATCCTGACGGTACCTTAATAACTAGAGACGATTTAAAAAATGAAGAATTATTAAAATATTTTGTTGAAAACGTATTTGTAAAAGAATACATAATAGATGATCCAGCTAGTATTATGACAAAAGAAGAACTTATAGAAATTAAATATAGTCGTTGGGTAAAAGAAAATTATGGTAAAAATTCGTATTTAGAAGATACTTTTTTATCTGTACTAAAAGGTTCATATCATAAAAAAACAACAGGTTTAGCGGTGGGTATAAACGCGACATTAGGTTTTGTAGGTGCTGATGCACCAACCGATGCAAGGGAAATTGTTCACAATGTTACGCATTGGAAAAATACACCTGAACATTTTGGCGAAACATTGTCAAACATTGTTTCATTGGCACCAGTAATAGGTGGAGGAATAAAAGGGCTAAAAGGTGTTAAATACTTAGATGAGGTTAGTGTTGTAGTCAAAAATGCTAATGGTTCGGTTGATGATATTGTTATGGGTGGGGTTCAGAATTTTGTAGATGAACCATTCGATGCAACCAGAAAACTTAAACCAGATGTAAAATACAAATCAGGTGAATTTGATTATAATTATGAGACAGATTCGATGGGTAGATTAGAGAAATTCTCAACTGATGATTTAAAATTGACGGAGAGAACGGATCGATTATCACATAATCCTAATACTCCAGGTAAAATAGATGGTGATCATGCTGGTCATATTGCAGGAGATAGATTTGGTGGTTCTCCAGAGTTAGATAATTTAGTTTCACAATCATCAAATGTTAATTTAAGCCAGTATAAAAAATTAGAAAATCAATGGGCTAAGGCTATTGGAGAAGGTAAAGCAGTTAAAGTTGATTTTGAAGTAAAATATGATGGAAACAGTACAAGACCATCTAAATTCAATGTAAATTATGAGATAGATGGAGAAGTATTTTCAAAATCTTTACTCAATTAGGAGGTACGCATGGATAAAGTATTTGAGGATTTTTTTAGCGAATTACAAGCAGATATGGTATCAATATGTTTAGAGTATGTAGAGAAAAAAGCTAATAAAATTTATATTTATTGTTCATTTGAAGAAAGAGTTATTTCCAGTGATTTCTTTTTCAATATTCATAAAAAAATTATTAAAAAGCATAAATTAAATGATGTAATAGACTCGAGTATAAATGGATTTAAGTATAATACATCAGTAGAACGACAAAAAGGTGTGTTAAATATTATTAATGAGAATATAGAAAAAATCTACAATTTATGTACGGAATATAAAAAAGAAATGCCTACTGAAATGAAATTAATTTATAATGTTAATAATAATAGTTTAGTTGCAGAATATAAGTATAATTTAGTCTATACTGAAGACCCGTACAAAACGGCAGATGATATTGCAAACGAATGGTTTGAGGAAATAAGTAGTTAGGCTTATTAATGATTAAAGGATTATATTGTAAAAGTTCTATAACATACGTTTTGTAATACCAAGATTCGTTACAAAACGTCCATAAATGTAAAAACATCACCACGTTTTATAATATATCAACCAAAACGTATGTCGGTAAAATTTTTCCCGAACGGCATAGCCGTTCGGTGTAATCCTTGCGTATGCCACATTTCACGGCATACGCATTTTAACTTGCATTGAAATAAACATCAAAATAAAGGCTATTTTCACAGTTTTTAGAGTTCTAAAAAATGTATATAAATCTGAGTTCGCAATAGTTGACGAGCATAAAAAAACACTTGAATTCGATTCATGGTTAAAAGATAATTATGGCAAAACTAAAGAAGAAGCGAAAAATTGGAAAAACATAGAGTCAATTGCTTCAATAGTAACTGAAATGTTAGATGAAAAACAAAAAGACCAATTAAAAAATGGCGAGAGAGTTAAATTTCACAAAGACCAAATTGAAATAATAACCAACTTACTTAGAAAGCCAGGAATGTTATTAGAAAAAGATTATGATAGACCAATATTTAATCCTGACGGTACCTTAATAACTAGAGACGATTTAAAAAATGAAGAATTATTAAAATATTTTGTTGAAAACGTATTTGTAAAAGAATACATAATAGATGATCCAGCTAGTATTATGACAAAAGAAGAACTTATAGAAATTAAATATAGTCGTTGGGTAAAAGAAAATTATGGTAAAAATTTGTATTTAGAAGATACTTTTTTATCTGTACTAAAAGGTTCATATCATAAAAAAACAACAGGTTTAGCGGTGGGTATAAACGCGACATTAGGGTTTGTAGGTGCTGATGCACCAACCGATGCAAGGGAAATTGTTCACAATGTTACGCATTGGAAAAATACACCTGAACATTTTGGCGAAACATTATCAAACATTGTTTCATTGGCACCAGTAATAGGTGGGGGAATAAAAGGGCTAAAAGGTGTTAAATACTTAGATGAGGTTGGTGTTGTAGTCAAAAATGCTAATGGTTCGGTTGATGATATTGTTAAGGGTGGGGTTGATGTTGCTAAACCATATAGTGGAACTCGCAACACAGCATCAGATTTCTCTAATGCCAAGGGTAAAAGTACTCTGGAGAACCATTTTGATAGACATGGTAGTGGATTTAACTCTTCCGAAGAATATTTGAATGGTTCAAGAAACTTTTTAGAAAAACCAACTACCCCTACCACGCAATCCTTTATTTCCAATGAAGGAACATATTTTAGATATGATACAGCAACTAACGAATTTGGAATAATGAACCAACATGGTGGAGTATCAACGTACTATAAACCAGATGGTGGCTTAACGTATTGATTAGAACAAATTCAACTGTATGCACCTAAATAAATATTATATTAGGAGGATTAATTATTATGGATAGAAAAATTTGTCCCTGTTGTGGATATTTCACTATTGAAAGTGATGACGAGGTTATTGTTGAAATTTGTGAAGTTTGTTTTTGGCAATACGATGAGGTATCACAGAATAAACCCGATACTATGAAAGGTGCAAATAATGTTACCTTGAATGAAGCAAAAAATAATTATAAAACATTTGGTGCTTCTGAAAAAAAATTTATTGACAAGGTCAGACCACCAGAGCATTATGAGTTATTTGAAAATAATATATGAACATACATTTTATCATACTAATTTTTGCCTTAGTTGTGGCTTTTTCTCTTAAACATCACCACTGTTTATCATAAAGTACCTAAAAGGTATGTCGGTTTTGCTCTATCCGAACGGCACAGCCGGTCGGTGTAATCCATGCGTATGCCACGTTTTACGGTATACGCATTTTAATTTGATTTAAAATAAACATCAAAATAAACGCCATTTTCATAGTTTTTAAAGTTCTAAAAACATATATAAATCTGAGTTCGCAATGGTTGATGGGCATAAAAAAACACTTGAATTCGATTCGTGGTTAAAAGATAATTATGGCAAAACTAAAGAAGAAGCGAAAAATTGGAAAAACATAGAGTCAATTGCTTCAATAGTAACTGAAATGTTAGATGAAAAACAAAAAGACCAATTAAAAAATGGCGAGAGAGTTAAATTTCACAAAGACCAAATTGAAATAATAACCAACTTACTTAGAAAGCCAGGAATGTTATTAGAAAAAGATTATGATATACCAATATTTAATCCTGACGGTACCTTAATAACTAGAGACGATTTAAAAAATGAAGAACTATTAAAATATTTTGTTGAAAACGTATTTGTAAAAGAATACATAATAGATGATCCAGCTAGTATTATGACAAAAGAAGAACTTATAGAAATTAAATATAGTCGTTGGGTAAAAGAAAATTATGGTAAAAATTCGTATTTAGAAGATACTTTTTTATCTGTACTAAAAGGTTCATATCATAAAAAAACAACAGGTTTAGCGGTGGGTATAAACGCAACATTAGGGTTTGTAGGTGCTGATGCACCAACCGATGCAAGGGAAATTGTTCACAATGTTACGCATTGGAAAAATACACCTGAACATTTTGGCGAAACATTATCAAACATTGTTTCATTGGCACCAGTAATAGGTGGAGGAATAAAAGGTTTAAAAGGTGTTAAATACTTAGATGAGGTTAGTGTTGTAGTCAAAAATGCTAATGGTTCGGTTGATGATATTGTTAAGGGTGGGTCTGATGTTGGAAATTCACTAAAAAAGAGTAGTGAAAATGTTAGAAATCAATTATCAAATTCTATTGATAGTTTAAAAAATACTGATGAATACAAAAATTTATCTAATACACAAAGAAAAAAAATTGACAGGAAAATAGATTCTCTAAATGGGGGTAATGTAGCTACTGCAGAAGTGGATATACCTAATGTTAAAAAAGAATTTAGTGCCCATAGTCAAATACATTCACAAGAAAGCATAGGATCCGATGCAATGGAATTCTCATACACGCCTGGTGAAGGGAAACGAATTCTTGAAAGCTATGTTGAAGATGGTTATCCGCGTTTTAATGACACAGAAGCTAAAATACTTGAAGATATTGCATCAAAGATAGATCACCCACTTGTTAAAGGTGAGATTAATCTATTCACAGAATTAGATGCCTGTCAAAGCTGCACTAATTTAATATTAGAGTTTAGAGATAAATATCCAAATATAACATTAAATATTTTTACAAATAATACAATAACACATTAAAACACAAGGAGGAATTATTATAAATACGAACATTAATTACGAATTGATAAAAGATTCGATAATATATAGTTTCGAAGAATACATTGATGATGATGGATACACAACATCCCAAGCAACAGCAAAAACGTTTGAAGAAGAGTGGAGAAAATTAAATCAAAGTTCATTTACACTAATGAGTTATTATGTATGCACTGCTATCGAATGTCTGAAACGGAATGAAATACCGGATTATGTATACAGTAAAGTTGATGAATTTATTAATAATATTAGTTTTGATAATATAGTCGCTAAAGAAGAAATAGATTTGTTGCTTGATGATATTGATACTTACAAGGAACTGTTAAAACACAATAAATTTATCGTAATAACAACAGATTTTAACACAAAATCTAGAATAGAATACTTATTAAGTTTAAAACCATAAGTATTTTACAAAATATTTTAGATAGTCATTTAAATAATACCATGTGTATACCTTTTATCATACTGTTTTTTGGCTTGGTTGTAGCTTTATCTCCAAAACATCACCACAGTTCATCATAAAAACCCTAAAAGGTATGTCGGTTTTGCTCTACCCGAACGGCACAGCCGGTCGGTGTAATCCATGCGTATGCCAGGTTTAACGGCATACGCATTTTAACCTGCTTTAAAATAAACATCAAAACAAACGCTAATTTAACAGTTTTTCTAGTTCTAAAAAGAACTACCGCAACAATCACAAGTTTTTAACGTTCGTCCAAAACCTGCCCAAATTCGCTCACAAATAAAAAATTCGAGCATTTGTGCTAATAAAAATAATATCGTCACAAACGGGCAAATTTTCGTTAACACTAAAACAAGCATTAAAATTATTTTTCATTGTAAAATCAACGTTTTTGAGAGTTATTTAGATTTTACCCCCAGTTCAATTGTGAACCCCTCCTTGACAACTATTTCTAGTCTATGTTATAATTTGCGAAAGGGGGGTTTAAGGGGGGAGTTGAAAATCTCTTAAATCCCAAATAAAAGAAGTCTATAGAGAGAAAAAACTCAAGCCGATTGGTTTGAATTTTTTCTTCCTGTAGACTTCTTTTTTCTCTTTCTTATTCTTTTTCAACTTCTGATTTCAGCAACACTTCAATCATTATTCTAGCTCCGATTGTAAACCCAGACTTAAAATGTTCGACATTTTCAGTTGCATTTATACTACTAAAAGCATCTGAAAACTCACGAAACATTTCTCTTTCCTCTCTAGTAAGTTTTTCTGTAAGCAAGTCATCGTACTGCGAAATTTTTTCAACTAATTTCTTATAATTTTCATTTTCAATACGAATTTCTGAGCTTGGACTAAGCTCACCGAAGTATAAATTTTCTAGTATATTAGCCATTTTTTCACCTCCTCGCCACAACAATAAACTAATTTAATACATAAATCCATTCACAAATCCTAATAACATTTTTCTTAAAAAAAGCTTTTGAATCAATCAAATCCAACAAACTTAATAAATTTGTTCTCAATGACTTGCAATCATCTCTCAACAGAGTTAACATTGTGAACACGAAAGAAGTCGTGCAGTTTGCAGAACTGGTTTTGCGAATGCAAAACTTATGAACAACACGTTAGAAAATAACTTGTTGGAAATTTTTGACTCAACAGTGGATAGGCTGTCCCACCCGTGCGGACTTTTACCAGTTAACGCTAAGACCTGAGGTTGCCGGTACTCTGATTTAAAAATGGAAAACAGGAAAAAACTGGAGGAATATAGAATAGAAATGAAATGTTACGAAAAGATAATTATTTGTACGTCTGCATCGACCTACATAAAGCCACTCATACGGCGGTTATTGTGAACTGTTGGAATGAGATTTTAGAAACAATTACTATAGAAAATAAACCAAGTGAGTTTACAAACTTGGCAAAGAAAGTAAACAAACACGCAATAAAGTTAGGTTTAACGCCAGTTTATGGACTAGAAAACGCTTATGGATATGGGCGAAGTCTTGGAGTTTGGCTGATTGAAAAGAATTACATCGTAAAAGATGTAAACCCCGCTCTTTCTTACTCTCAACGCAAGTCTGCAGCAATTATGCAAAAAAGTGACGCGCACGACGCTTTTTGTGTAGCAACGGTTTTAATAAACCAACTAAATACACTACCAAACCCAAAACTTGAGGACAATTTTTGGACAATTTCACAACTTGTCAACAGACGTGGTAACCTTGTGAAAGACGGAATTGGTCTGAAAAACAACTTGCATGAGCAGTTAGTGAGTTCTTATCCAAGTTACCGAAAATTTTTCTGTAATATTGACGGCACTACAGCTATGTATTTTTGGGAAAAGTACCCATCACCAAAAAAGTTAAAAAACAAAACGGCGGAAAATTTGAGCCTAGAACTGAAAAAATATAGCAATAATTTTTCAGTAGAAAAAGCTGAAATAATCCTAAGTTCAGTTCGTGAAGATGGCGAAACTTACCGATAATACCAGAAAGCAAGGGATTTTATAACCCAAAGTTTAGCAAGAGATTTAAATCATCAGAAAAAAGAACTTGCGAAAATCGAAAAAGAACTAGAAAAAATCCTAGAAACTTTTGACTATAAATTAATGTCAATGCCTGGTATAAGCGTTGCGACTGCAAGTAAACTTATTGCAGAAATTGGCGATATAAACCGTTTTGCCAACGCTGATAAACTTGCACGATTCGCAGGAATTGCCCCTATAAAGTTCAGTTCGGCAGGTAAAGGCGAAGAAAAAAGTTCCAAACAAGGCAATAGAAAACTCCATGGCATATTTTATTTCCTAGCCGTCGGCATGATTTATTGCCATAGCGTAAACAAAAAAGCTAGACACCCAGTGTTTTATGAATATTTTCAACGAAAAGTCAGCGAAGGCAAAACAAAATCACAAGCTTTGGTTTGCGCAATGCGTCGACTTGTCAACATTATTTATGGAATGATGAAAAACAAGACGGAATATAGAGCTCCAGAAGAAAAAAACACTGAAGATTGTTAATTTTTGTTGATATGTCACATGAAAGTGTGATATAATTTTTTTAATTAGTATTTGATGATAGGGTAGTTTGGGGTTTTGGAAGGTTACCTAAGGGTGGGTCGAAGCTCGAAATAAAAGAAATTCTCCCCCCTGGAGCAAAAAATCCTGTAAAAGTATATACGGATGGTAATGCACAGGTAAATGCAGGAAAAGTAGATACTTATATAAGAGGAAAAGTGAAGTTAGATCTTGAAGCAAATCAAATTAGAAGGGGGGAATTGGAAGCTATTAAGAAAAACACACCAGAATTATTTGATAATAATATGAAAAAAGAATTGAAATCATTAGATGATCAATTGCATAATTATCAAAGATCTCAAGAAATGAGTAAAACATTAAATAATGCTGGAATTATGGATACTCCAGAAAACAATGAGATGATTACAGAGATTCTTTTTGAAGCAGCTAAAAATGTAAAACCAGATAACACTAAAATTATTAGTTCTTTGTCTGGTCCTGATGGTGATATATTAGTTGAAAGTTGGTGGGTAATATCAGAAGATGGAACCGCTTATATGACCACAATAATATTAAAACCTATAAAGTAGGAGGATTTAAATGGATGATGAATTGTTATATATAGAAGAGCTGGAAACAGATAAGCTAATTGATATTATTTCAAACATTTGGGGGCTTGAAGAAACAAGTAGAGCGTTAATTGAGTTAGAAGAAAGAAAACCCCAAAAAGCTTTAGAATTAGGTATGGATATACTTCAAAATGATAAAGGGGATGATTATTTACAAGCAACTGTGTGGGACATAATTTTTGGAACTTCACCAGGAGAAGTACTGGATGGTTTATGTAGAAGGAACGCCATAATAGGTAAAGTTTTATTTAATGACATACTTCGAGAGTTAAATATCGGATATTATATTAAAGATGTTAAAAATATACCAATTGCCTTTATTAATAAAATGACTGACACTTATAGCTCATTAGAAGAAGACTCTCAAGCTGAACTAAGTGAGTGTTTTAATGAGATTATGGGGAAAATTAATAATTAGCAAATAATTGAGTCATAATCTTTGGCACAAGATACCGACATTAGAAGAAATTGCAATTAACTTGCAAAGTAAAGAATATATTGAGACTATGTATACTTTAGATAAAAAGTTTCTGATTGAAAGTTAAAAAATGCAGATATTGCAAATTTGTATGCCTAACATACCTTTTATCATACTGTTTTTTGGCTTGGTAGTGGCTTTTTCTCCAAAACATCACCACAGTTCATCATAAAGTCCCCAAAAGGTATGTCGGTTTTGCTCTACCCGAACGGCACAGCCGGTCGGTGTAATCCATGCGTATGCCATGTTTCACGGCATACGCATTTTAACCTGCTTTAAAATAAACATCAAAATAAACGCCATTTTCATAGTTTTTAAAGTTCTAAAAACATATATAAATCTGAGTTCGCAATGGTTGATGGGCATAAAAAAACACTTGAATTCGATTCTTGGTTAAAAGATAATTATGGTGATAATAAAAATGCTATCCTTGAAATACCAGCTAATATTGAGAAATGGAATATTAATAGAGTTAAAGGTTATGATTGGAAAGAAGAATTAGATAAAAACGTTGAAGTTAGGCTCAATATGTTGCCTAAAACCTTACCAAAAGATGAACTTAACAAAGTTTCAGAAATTATAATGTTACAGGAGGCTGAAAAACTACAAAATAAATATTTACAAATTTATTCACAATCGAATCAAGGTTTAGCAAAAACATTTTCAGGAGATATTAATGGAAAATTAAAACCATTATACGATAATTATGAAACAGATTACACAAAAGAAGAAAAAAGAAAGAGAGAAAATAACCCATTAAGGTATGCTTTTGCAGATGGATTATCTGGTGGTGCTAGTGTTGGGCTTGCGGCAAGCGTTGAATCAATGGCACAAAGTGCGTACATTGCCAAAAAAACTACCAAGTCATTAAAAAAAGTGACAGCACCTCCCCCAAAGGGTGGGTCTGATAACACGCAAAATCTCAAAAAGAGTAAGCAAGTTTTTGAGGGTGATGCTAATGAAATTGAGCCTTATATGAAGAAAGATGGTTGGAATGGTGGGGAACAAACTGATTTTGAACTGAATGGGAAAATTGATAAAGTCCCAAAAGCTGGGGATAGTGATTTTGTTGGACCTTTGGCTAAGGGTGGGGTCGATGTTGCCACAAAATTAACAAGAGTTCAAAGTAGGAATGTCACTAAACTCAACAATATAGTTGAAAACAACCTAACTGATGGAGATTTTAGCGGAACTTTGGCTGATTTAAAAGGAACTCCGATACCTAAAGAAGGTGGTGGCTATTGGGATCACCTAACAGAAATGAAACAATCTTATACTGGTCTACAAGATGTAAAGAGTGGATTGTAAGGTTCTTTAAAAAATCCAAATCTTGCACCCGATATTAAAAATGTACTACAGCAAAATTTGGATAGTACAAATTCTTGGATTAATAAAATCGAAGAGTTGTTTAATCCATTTGGAGGTATTAAATAATTATGATGAGTAATAAAAAACTTAAAGAAATTTATGATTTAAATTATGACAAATCCAGTGTAAATAGCGGTTTGATACAATGGTATAATAAACTTATAGACAAGATTTACAACGAAATTAACGTTGTTGATGTTTCTAAAATGATTCGTCAAGATATTCTTAAAGAAGTAGCTATAGACAGAGCAATTGAATTGTTTTGCAATGATCCATATGATGGTGAGATGTACGATGGAGATCTTCTAAACTTAATTATTTCTTTTGGGGAGTCAACTTTATGGGAATTTAAAACGAAAAATGAATTAATAAAAACTGTAAATAATTTATTATTTGAGTATTTAGATTTTGAGTGGATAACTGAAGATAAAAAGATTTTATTTGAAAAAAACTTAGAGGTATTAAAAAATTATTTGTACACTAACCAATAATTTTTCACAGTAGTATAGATATGGATACATTTTATAACCCATATAAAGCCTGTAATACCGCCACTAAATGAAAAACATCACCACACAACATCATAAAACCCCTAAAACGTATATAGGTTTTGCTCTCCCGAATGGCACAGCCGTTCGTTGTAATCCTTGCGTATGCCATAGTTCATGGCATACGCATTTTAATTTGCATTGAAAGAAGCGAAGGCGGAATTTTAGAAAAACACCTAACTAGACCAATATTTAACAGTAATAACACATTAATTACAATGAAAAACATGAATAAAGATGAACTCAAAAAATGGTATATTGATAACAATATAAAAGAGCTAACAAGCGAAAGTTTTGATAAATGGCTAAAGAATAATTATCATAATTATGAAAGTGAAGCTAAATTCAAAACTGCGGACAATATAGTCGATGCAGTATCTTTTGTGCCAATAGTTGGCGATGCTATAGATTTAGGATATCAAACCTACAGATGGTCCAAAACAGGTAAAAAAGATGGTCTTTATTTTGCAGCATTAGGAGTTGCACCTTTCGGTGATTTTGCTAAAATAGCAAAAAAACCTATTAAAGCAGTGTTTAAGTCAGTAGATAAAATAAAATACGCTGACAAAATATCATCAGCATTAAAGATTGGCAAAAAAGTAAATAATTTATCAAACCCAATTGAAGATGTTATAGTTAAAACTTTATCAAATGGAAATGTAATTAAAAAAGCCAAAAAAGGAGAATATTATGTAATTAATAACGCAGGAGAGATAGTTGAAAAACTTGATAATGCAACTAAAACCGCACAGAAATACGATGTCAACGGAAATTATCCTTGTTTAGTAATATATTATCATTAAAAAAAGCAATCGTTTGTATTACAATTAGTTAGTATTATAATATTTTAGGTGGAAATACATATTGGGAATGTTGGATATGCTTGGTTTATCAAGTGACAACGTAAATATAAGAATAAATACTGGAAAAATGAAATGTTACGCAGAGCAATTGGAAAAAATAAGCGAAAAAATCTCAAGATTAGAAAAAGATTTAATAGAAAATATATCAAACTTAGAATCTGAAATAAGCAGTGCAAAAGCCTATAATAGCTCAAATAATGAAGAAGATAGCGACATAGATACAAGTGCTTTGGAAGATGAACTCAATAAATCTAATTCATTTAAAAATATTCTTCGCGAGTCTATGTATGAAATGGTATTGTCAAGATGCACAAAAGGAATGATGAAAACAGCAGAAGAATTTGAAGCGGTGGAATTAAAATTGAGTCAGTTTGATTTCAAAGCATCAGCTCAAATATTTGGTGCGAGCATTGTTAATTCTCAAAACAGTAAAGAACCAAGACCGATAATTAATGATGGTTCTATAATATCAACGAGCAATATGAATGAAGCCGAATTATATGATTATTTCCTAAAAAATGTATATAAATCTGAGTTCGCAATAGTTGACGAGCATAAAAAAACGCTTGAATTCGATTCGTGGTTAAAAGATAATTATGGCAAAACTGATAAAATATCTACAGACTGGACAGAGTTGCAAAATTCTTCCTTTATTTTAAGCGATACTTTATCTGAGTTTCAAAAAGAACAATTAAAAAAAGGCGAAAATATTATATTCACAGATGAACAAATCGAACTGATTACTAAATTTGAAAGAAGCGAAGGCGGAATCTTAGAAAAATATCCGACTAGACCAATATTTAACAGTGATAACACATTAATTACAATAAAAAACATGAATAAAGATGAACTCAAAAAATGGTATATTGATAACAATATAAAAGAACTAACAAGCGAAAGTTTTGATAAATGGCTAAAGAATAATTATCATAATTATGAAAGTGAAGCTAAATTCAAAACTGCTGACAATATAGTCGATGCCGTATCTTTTGTGCCTATAGTTGGCGATGCTATAGATTTAGGATATCAAACCTACAGATGGTCCAAAACAGGTAAAAAAGATGGTCTTTATTTTGCAGCATTAGGAGTTGCACCTTTCGGTGATTTTGCTAAAATAGCAAAGAAACCCATTAAAGCAGTGTTCAAGTCAGTAGATAAAATAAAATATGCTGATAAAATATCATCAGCATTAAAGATTGGCAAAAAAGTAAATAATTTATCAAACCCAATTGAAGATGTTATAGTTAAGACTTTGTCAAATGGAGATGTAATTAAAAAAGCCAAAAAAGGAGAATATTATGTAATTAATAACGCAGGAGAGATAGTTAAAAAACTTGATAATGTTGACGATGTCGTTGATGAAGCTGTTAATGCGAGCAAACTTGGTGATGGGGGAGTTGATGGGGTGAAGGTTTTAAATTTAGATGAAATAAAACCGTTGCTAAAAACAGAACCCGATGAAGCGTTTTTTTGGTCTGGTAGAACAGATGGAGTTGGGGGAGCCGATATAGCTTCTGATGTAGCAAAGTCAAAGGGAGGAGTTACATTAGAATCTACAATTGCTGACAAAGGTATAGAAATGCCTAAATGGGATTTCGATGATCCTAGTTCAATTAAGATGTGGGAAGATGCATCTGTAGCCTATGCAGAACAAGTTTCTGGTGAAATAAAGGCTGTTGTAGGTTCAGAATTAAGAGAAGGCAATATTTGGGAAAATGTAGAATTGCCTAAGTTAATTCAAAATGAAAATGTTACAAAAATTACAACAATTGATCCTAAAACATTAAAAGAAACAGTGATATTTATAAGGGAGTGATAATATATTATGAAAATAACAGGAACAAGTTCTTATATAGAAGTTGAAATTAATGATAAAGTTGTCAAAATTGATGGTGAAATGATAGTAGGAGGGTTTGTAGCTTATAAAAATTCTATTAAAAACTGGGAAAAATCGAGTGAAACTATTATTACCGCTGATGAAAAAAACGAAATAATTAGAGCGGTTGTAGAAAAGACAAAGAATTCCAAAATGATAATTTCTTTTGAATGATTTAAAATATATTGGAACACCTTTTATCATACCGATTATTGGCTTAGATGTAGCTTTTTCTCCAAAACATCACCATCAATCATCATAAAATCCCTAAAAACGTATATCGGGTTTGCTCTCCCGAACGGCACAGCCGTTCGTTGTAATCCTTGCGTATGCCATGGTTCATGGCATACGCATTTTAATTTGCATTGAAAGAAGCGAAGGCGGAATTTTAGAAAAACACCTAACTAGACCAATATTTAACAGTAATAACACATTAATTACAATGAAAAACATAAATAAAGATGAACTTAAAAAATGGTATATTGATAACAATATAAAAGAATTATTAGGCGAAAGTTTTGATAAATGGCTAAAGAATAATTATCATAATTATGAAAGTGAAGCTAAATTTAAAACTGCGGACAATATAGTCGATGCAGTATCTTTTGTACCAGTAGTTGGCGATGCTATAGATTTAGGATATCAAACCTACAGATGGTCCAAAACAGGCAAAAAAGATGGTCTTTATTTTGCAGCATTAGGGGTTGCACCTTTCGGTGATTTTGCTAAAATAGCAAAAAAACCCATTAAAGCAGTGTTTAAGTCCGTAGATAAAATAAAATACGCTGACAAAATATCATCAGCATTAAAGATTGGCAAAAAAGTAAATAATTTATCAAACCCAATTGAAGATGTTATAGTTAAGACTTTATCAAATGGAGATGTAATTAAAAAAGCCAAAAAAGGAGAATATTATGTAATTAATAACGCAGGAGAGATAGTTAAAAAACTTGATAATGTTGACGATGTCGTAGATGAAGCTATTAATGCGAGCAAACTTGGTGATGGGGTTGATGGTGGGGTTAAGAGTGTTATTAATGTGAAAATCATTGATGGTAAAGTTGGTGGGAAGGTACCGCTAGATGATTTTAAAGGTATTAGAGAAGCCTCTTTACACAACGTAGATGCTGACTCAATAACTTTAGGAAAGTATACACCAACAATTGAAGATGAAGTAGCAAATTGGTCAAAGGCTGGCCCAGACTCTTATATTAGCAAAGCTGGGACTGATTCCATGTATTTTGATTTAGGAGATGAATGGAGTATCATTCAAAAGAAATATAATTTAACAGATGGTGAAATGTTTGATTACTTTAATGTACCTGCACTTGATGACGCAATATCTAGTGGAAAGGTTATTAAGTTTTCTCATAATCCACTTGACTATGATAAGGGATTTCTTGTAGACGAATGGGAACATATTAAAGAAGTATTGAAAGTAACTAATGAGAACTTAGTGGAAAGAGGAGGTTTTTGGTATGTCGAATAACATAGTTCAAGAAGAAGTAGACAATGTAATTAATATAATTAAATCGTTCTGGGGTGATAATTCAAGTAATATTATTGTAAATATACCCAATAATACTCCGTTTGGCATATTCACAATAGAAATTACATTATATAATAAATTTAATATATTGTTGGAGTATGAACGTTCTACTCTAGGGATAAGTATTAAAATTGACGATGAATATATTATTTTAAGTAAATTTACCAATCAAGTTGTTTTTAGAGGACTTAAGAGTTATTCAAATGAAAGTATAAAGCATAATTTCTTTGTTTTAGATAATGAATTGAAGAATATATAAAGTGAACTTTTATAATATACCTTTTATCATACTAATTTTTGCCTTAGTTGTGGCTTTTTATCCAAAACATCACCACAGAACATCATAAAACCCCTAAAACGTATGTCGGTTTTTCTCTACCCGAACGGCACAGCCGTTCGTTGTAATCCTTGCGTATGCCATGGTTCATGGCATACGCATTTTAATTTGCATTGAAAGAAGCGAAGGCGGAATTTTAGAAAAATATCCGACTAGACCAATATTTAACAGTGATAACACATTAATTACAATGAAAAACATGAATAAAGATGAACTCAAAAAATGGTATATTGATAACAATATAAAAGAACTAACAGGCGAAAGTTTTGATAAATGGCTAAAGAATAATTATCATAATTATGAAAGTGAAGCTAAATTTAAAACTGCGGACAATATAGTCGATGCAGTATCTTTTGTGCCAATAGTTGGCGATGCTATAGATTTAGGATATCAAACCTACAGATGGTCCAAAACAGGTAAAAAAGATGGTCTTTATTTTGCGGCATTAGGAGTTGCACCTTTCGGTGATTTTGCTAAAATAGCAAAAAAACCTATTAAAGCAGTGTTTAAGTCCGTAGATAAAATAAAATATGCTGATAAAATATCATCAGCATTAAAGATTGGCAAAAAAGTAAATAATTTATCAAACCCAATCGAAGATGTCATAGTTAAGACTTTATCAAATGGAGATGTAATTAAACAAGCTAAAAAAGGAGAATATTATGTAATTAATAACGCAGGAGAGATAGTTAAAAAACTTGATAATGTTGACGATGTCGTTGATGAAGCTATTAATGCGAGCAAACTTGGTGATGGGGTTAAGGGGGTTCCAACATCTTTCAAACAGACCGAATTTTCAACTTCATATAAAGCTAGAATTGATCAGACACCATCGCTAAAAAATTTGAAAGTGGAATTTGATGGCTCAAGAGGAGAATCACTTTGCACTTTAAAGCCACCACCTGATCCGGAACTAAAAAGCATATTAGACAAGGCTGGAATTGAGGGTATTCAATATAAAAATGGGGTGCCAGATTTTTCGCCGACTGCAAAAGCTGAAATTGAAATTGATTATATGTTAGGTGGTGCATCAGGAACAAATAGTAATAAGGCTAGGCAATTAAATTTCTCACAGGCTGATGAAAAATTAGCTCAACAACTTAACAATTCGCCAGAATTAGCTCTTGAATTTGGTATGGAAGCCGGTGAAATAACCAAAATTGATATTGATAAATATAGAACCAAAAATAACTTGACTTGGCATGAATTAAACAATACTAAAACTATACAACTTGTACCAACCGAAATAAATAGTGCTTTTTCTCATATTGGCGGAGTTGGAGAGATAAACTCAGGAGCATATTCTACAAATGGATTTGCAAATTAAACTTATATTTAAGGAGGATATTTAAAAATGATAATTGACGATAAAGTATTTGGGAAACTTGAATATGATTATGTATGGTTTAAGGATATTTCCATAACATTTTATAAAAATAATATAAATATAATACTGTTAATAAAAGGCGAAGAAAACGGTATTTTTGATGAAGGGCAATATAATGCATATCAAACATTAATTGAAAACTGGGATAAAATTCAACATAATTTTTTAAATCCTATTTTAGATTATTATAAACAAAAAAGACATGAACTTGGCTATGATATAGAATTTAATGAAAACTATCCATTGATAGAAACGATTGACCAACTTTTAGAACATATTACATTAGTTGGTATCAGTGTGCCATATGCTGGAATTTTTGACGGTAGAGATATAGGCATAAGTTTTGATTGTTCTTGGGATATGGAAAATGGATTAGGACTTCGTCTACTAGATGAAAAAGTAACTAAAGTTGGATACCAAGATGTTGCAATGTAACTCTTTTAAATAACTACTTTTCTAATCTGGATAAAAAGCTTGAAATATAAATTAATATTATAATAGCAAGTGAATACATTTTATAATACTAATTTTTGCCTTGGTTGTGGCTTTTTCTCCAAAACATCACCATCAATCATCATAAAATCCCCAAAACGTATGTCGGTTTTGCTCTCCCGAACGGCACAGCCGTTCGTTGTAATCCTTGCGTATGCCATGTTTCATGGCATACGCATTTTAGTCTACATTGAAAGAAGCGAAGGCGGGATTTTAGAAAAATATCCGACTAGACCAATATTTAACAGTGATAACACATTAATTACAATGAAAAACATGAATAAAGATGAACTTAAAAAATGGTATGTTGATAACAATATAAAAGAGCTAACAGGCGAAAGTTTTGATAAATGGCTAAAGAATAATTATCATAATTATGAAAGTGAAACTAAATTTAAAACTGCGGACAATATAGTCGATGCAGTATCTTTTGTGCCTATAGTTGGCGATGCTATAGATTTAGGATATCAAACCTACAGATGGTCCAAAACAGGTAAAAAAGATGGTCTTTATTTTGCAGCATTAGGAGTTGCACCTTTCGGTGATTTTGCTAAAATAGCAAAGAAACCCATTAAAGCAGTGTTCAAGTCAGTAGATAAAATAAAATATGCTGATAAAATATCATCAGCATTAAAGATTGGCAAAAAAGTAAATAATTTATCAAACCCAATTGAAGATGTTATAGTTAAGACTTTGTCAAATGGAAATGTAATTAAAAAAGCCAAAAAAGGAGAATATTATGTAATTAATAACGCAGGAGAAATAGTTGAAAAACTTGATAATGCAACTAAAACCGCACAGAAATACGTTGTCAACGGAAATTATCCTTGTTTAGTAATATATTATCATTGAAAAAAGCAATCGTTTGTGTTACAATTAGTTAGTATTATAATATTTTAGGTGGAAATACATATTGGGAATGTTGGATATGCTTGGTTTATCAAGTGACAACGTAAATATAAGAATAAATACTGGAAAGATGAAATGTTACGCAGAGCAATTGGAAAAAATAAGCGAAAAAATCTCAAGATTAGAAAAAGATTTAATAGAAAATATATCAAACTTAGAATCTGAAATAAGCAGTGCTAAAGCCTATAATAGCTCAAATAATGAAGAAGATAGCGACATAGATACAAGTGCTTTGGAAGATGAACTCAATAAATCTAATTCATTTAAAAATATTCTTCGCGAGTCTATGTATGAAATGGTATTGTCAAGATGCACAAAAGGAATGATGAAAACAGCAGAAGAATTTGAAGCGGTGGAATTAAAATTGAGTCAGTTTGATTTCAAAGCATCAGCTCAAATATTTGGTGCGAGCATTGTTAATTCTCAAAACAGTAAAGAACCAAGACCGATAACTAATGATAATGGTTCTATAATATCAACGAGCAATATGAATGAAGCCGAATTATATGATTATTTTCTAAAAAATGTATATAAATCTGAGTTCGCAATGGTTGATGGGCATAAAAAAACACTTGAATTCGATTCATGGTTAAAAGATAATTATGGTGATAATAAAAATGCTATCTTTGAAATACCAGCTAATATTGAGAAATGGAATATTAATAGAGTTAAAGGTTATGATTGAAAAGAAGAATTAGATAAAAACGTTGAAGTTAGGCTCAATATGTTGCCTAAAACCTTACCAAAAGATGAACTTAACAAAATTTCAGAAATTATAATGTTACAGGAGGCTGAAAAATTACAAAATAAATATTT
The DNA here is from genome assembly GCA_022606495.2 of Halesus radiatus. NCBI lineage: Eukaryota > Metazoa > Arthropoda > Insecta > Trichoptera > Limnephilidae > Halesus > Halesus radiatus. The sequence goes on from JAHDVE020004275.1 coordinate 24,457, forward strand.
ACAAATTTATTCACAATCAAACCAAAGTTTAGCAAAAACATTTTCAGGAGATATTAGTGGAAAATTAAAACCATTATACGATAATTATGAAACAGATTACACAAAAGAAGAAAAAAGAAAGAGAGAAAATAACCCATTAAGGTATGCTTTTGCAGATGGATTATCTGGTGGTGCTAGTGTTGGGCTTGCTGCAAGCGTTGAATCAATGGCACAAAGTGCGTACATTGCCAAAAAAACTACCAAGTCATTAAAAAAAGTGACAGCACCTCCCCCAAAGGGTGGGTCTGATAACACGCAAAATCTCAAAAAGAGTAAGCAGGTTTTTGAGGGTGATGCTAATGAAATTGAGCCTTATTATGAAGAAAGATGGTTGGAATGGTGGGGAACAAACTGATTTTGAACTGAATGGGAAAATTGATAAAGTCCCAAAAGCTGGGGATAGTGATTTTGTTGGACCTTTGGCTAAGGGTGGGGTTAAGAAGGGTGTAAATCCAAGCAAAATTTCTGACGCTAGTGCAAAACCAAGCGGCAATTCTACAAAGATCGGAGCGAAAGTTGATGAGGCAACCAAAAGATCATTAACTAGAGAAAATGAAGCTGCAGAAACATTAGCTAAGAATGGTTATGATATTGAGCAGAATCCTAAAATAGACGGCACAACTCGAAAGCCCGACTATAAAATTGAGGGAGAAGTGTTTGACTGTTATTCACCAGATAAAGGTACTTCTACCAGAAGTATTGGCAGTACAATTGAAAAGAAAGTTGTTGAGCAAGTTCAAACAGAAAGAATTGTACTTAATTTAGATGATTGGGAAGGAAACATTACCGATATTACAAAACAACTGACTGATTATCCTGTTAATGGATTAAAAGAAGTAAAAGTTATTAAAGATGGTACCGTTACAACGATATATCCATAATTAAGCACAAATATTAAGGAGGTAAACATATTGTCTATTGAGTTTACACTAAACATTGAAAAAGAAGTATTGAACGAGGAATTAATATCGAATGCAGTAAAAAAACTCGGGATTTCGATTGAGGATATAAAAGTGGAAAGTTCTGAGTCAAAAATAGTATATGATAATATTTATGACATGTTAGGATTTACTATTACATTAATTAAATCTTATAAAGGAAACTATAATTTGATCGAAACAAAATTTCTTAAAAGTGATTTTGAATTTAAACAATTATTAATATTTGAATTTAATAAAGAACTTGATTTGCACCTTAGTTATAAAAATGCCATTAACATAATTTTTTATTTGATGGACAATCTGAATTCACGGGCATTATTAAATACTAGCATGTTCACTGAACCATGTTTCTTTGATTTGAATAAAAGATTAATAGTAAATAAGACTTTAGAAATATGGGAAGATATTGATATAAAAAGAGAGCTTAATTCATGGGATATTAAACAAATTGAACTCTAATCTTTATGATAAATCATTTGTATTTTGGGGTTAATTTTTGTTAGCTTTTCTCTGGTATAGCTTATAAAATGGGTTTGGGAGTATTCATAACAAGGAAAAAATAGAGTGCTTTTAATTCAATTCAAACAAAGACCGTTCTTAGCGTCGGTTTTCAAACGCTAAAAACCTTTTGTTTTCGGCATTATATCTCCAAAACAAATTTTCACAGCAACGAAAACAGCACCGAACCCAGTTTTACAGCTCCTAATCTTTAGGTCTTGAAAAGCCACGCACTGCGTGGCTTTGTAAGTCGTGCGGAGCGTTCCACAGCACCGCACTTTAACCTGCTTTAAAATAAACATCAAAACAAACGCTATTTTAACAGTATTTCGAGTTCTAAAAAGAACTATCGCAACAATCACAAGTTTTTAACATCCTTCCAAAACTCGCCCAAATTCGCTCACAAATAAAAAAGTCGAGCATTTGTGCCAATAAAAACAATATCGTCACAAACAGGCAAATTTTTGCTACCTTTAAAATAGTAATTAAAATTATTTTTCATTGTTAAATCAACGTTTGTAACAATAATTTTAAACAGACCCCCGGTTCATGGTGAACCCCTCCTTGACAACTATTTCTAGTCTATGTTATAATTTGCGAAAGGGGGGTTTAAGGGGGGATTTCAGATCTCTTAAATCCCAAACAAAAGAAGTCTATAGAGAAAAAAAATTCAAGCCGATTGGTTTGAATTTTTCTTCCTGTAGACTTCTTTTTATTCTTTTTCAACTTCTGATTTCATAAAAACTTCAATCATAATTCTAGCTCCGATTACAAACCCAGACTTGAAATGTTCGACATTTTCAGTTGCATTTACGCTACTAAAAGCATCTGAAAATTCACGAAACATTTCTCTTTCCTCTCCAGTAAGTTTTTCCGTAAGCAAGTCATCGTATTGCGAAATTACTTCTAACAATTTCTTATAACTTTCATTTTCAATACGAATTTCTGAACTTGGACTAATCTCACCAAAATATAAATTCTCTAGTATATTAGACATTTTTTCACCTCCTCGCCACAATAATAAACTGTTTTTTGAAACAAATCCATTCACAAAACCCAATAAGATTTTTTTAAAGAAAAGCTTTTAAACCAATCAAATCCAACAAACTTAATAATTTTGTTCGCAATGACTTGCAATTCACTTCCAACAGAGTTAACATTGTGAACACGAAAGAAGTCGTGCAGTTCGCAGAACTGGTTTTGCGAACGCAAAACTTCTGAACAAAACACTAACCTGTTGGAAATTTTCGAGTCAAAAGTGGATAGGCTGTCCCACCCGTGCGGACTTTTAATACCCTGGTCATAAATGCTACGCATTTATTGCTCGGGTATGCTACCTAGTTAACGCTAAGACCTGAGGTTGCCGGTACTCTGATTTAAAAATGGAAAACAGGAAAAAAATGGAGGAATGTATAATAAGCAATGAAATGTTACGAAAAGATAATTATTTGTACGTCGGAATCGACCTACATAAAGCCACTCATACCGCCGTTATCGTGAACTGCTGGAATGAAATTTTAGAAACAATAACTATCGAAAACAAACCAAGCGAGTTTACTAACTTGGCTAAAAAAGTAAAAAAACACGCAACAAAGCTAGGTTTAACGCCAGTTTACGGGCTAGAAAACGCTTACGGATATGGGCGAAGTCTTGCAGTTTGGTTAATTGAAAAACATTATATTGTGAAAGATGTAAACCCTGCTTTATCTTACTCTCAACGCAAGTCTGCAGCAATTATGCAAAAAAGTGACGAGCACGACGCTTTTTTGTGTTGCAACAGTGCTCATAAACCAACTAAATACACTACCAAACCCAAAACTTGAGGACAATTTTTGGACAATTTCACAACTTGTCAACAGACGTGATAACCTTGTCAAAGACGGAATTTCGCTAAAAAATAACTTGCATGAGCAGTTAGTTAGTTCTTATCCAAGTTACCGAAAGTTTTTCTGTCAAATTGACGGCACTACAGCTATGTATTTTTGGGAAAAGTATCCGTCACCGAAAAAGTTGAAAAACAAAACTGCTGAACAATTAACCGAAGAATTAAAAAAATATAGTAACAATTTTTCAATAGAAAAAGCTGAAATAATCCTAAGTTCAGTTCGTGAAGATGGCGAAACTTACCGAGAATACCAGAAAGCAAGGGATTTTATAACCCAAAGTTTAGCAAGAGATTTGAATCATCAGAAAAAAGAACTTGCTAAAATAGAAAAAGAATTAGAAAAAATACTAGAAACTTTTGACTACAAATTAATGTCAATGCCGGGCATAAACGTTGCAACTGCAAGCAAACTTATTGC
>JAHDVE020004276.1:0-25776 GCA_022606495.2 Halesus radiatus
CATGGTGCCAGTCATGCACCAGTTTCTCACAAGCGTCTGTGGAATATCTGAAGCATTTAAAAATGTTTTAATCCCGTCCCGCTTAAATTATTAAGTACCTACCAACGTCACATAAAAAAAACGTATCCAGTCTATTTGCCAGTTAAAACTTTTCCTGCGGCAAATAATATAATGTACAATCTGTCCACCCCGCTTTATTTTTTTTTTCAATAATTCCTCTACAAACTTTGCTTCGTTTTACAAGTTTAGCTGGAAGGTACGCTGGATGTTTTTCAATTTTGTGTTTTTCATTTTTTCTCTCTGGAGTTCTGTCAAAGCGAGGAGACATCTGAATTAAGTTGGCGGCTTGTTGAAGCGGTAATCATGGCGGTGGCGAATTTTTATCAACTTTTCCACAAGTCCTGAGAATATAAAACTTGTGCCTAATTATGTGCGGAATCATTTTCGAGACCGGTTTTATTTCAACTTTTTCCGAAAATCGGGGAAATTAATTCAACAAATTAATCAAGTACCTATTCTTATACTGAATGTGCGTCAGTCAGAGATGGAAAATATTACATATCTTTTTCAAATATATTTTTTTTAAACTCAGTTTGTAAACCTCTGTTTTAAGACTGACTCAAATTACTTTATATAAAAAATAATACTTTTGATAATTGTTAGGTACTTATTAACCATTTTTGTTGTGAAAAAAAAACATTACATGTAAGATATTAAATCCGTTCTCTGACGGTCCAGCGAGGAACGAACAATTTCACTCGCTACTGCAGACACTGCGTAAAAAAATTCCCGCAATGGACTGCGCTGCAAACCTTGCTTTAGCGAATTTTACTTTTCTGTGCAGTGTCTGCAGCGGCGCGTGAAATGTTCTCTCCTTACTGGACATTAGAGAGCTGGTTAATTCAGGTATTTAGATGTAAAAAATAATATGTTCATTGAAAACCTTCTCGAGAGTGTAATACAAAACAACACATAACCGTAAAATGTATGTTCTTTTTTTAATATTCACATTGATCGCGCTCAAAGTAATGTGAAGTTTTTTTGTCTTTGTTCATGTGGTAAATACTGTTAGTGTCGCCATGATGAGAACATGATTCATGATCAAAAGGTTACTGGAAATGGCTTTAGCAGCGTTTAGTAACCAGATCCGAATAGCGGGGTGCTTCCCTTCATCCTTCTCATCTCCATCTGCTTCCCACTTCTCACAGCCTCACAACATTCTTCAGATATTGATGGTGCCAATATCCCTCTAATTCTCTGTAAGTGGGTCTCTTGTACGGAAATCTCATTTATTTAAATCTTGGAATTTAATTCCAAGCTTCACTCCGAACTTAGTAGGTAGCATATTTTATGAGTTCGCGCTGCCTTAGTTACCTACCTAGTTTACTGCAGATAAAAAACGAACAGCGTTATTTATGTGTGCAGCCTAATTAATGTTTATTTAGGTGGCAAGCTTTGAGAAGCGCTAGTGAAGTGTTTTGCATCACTTCAGATATTTCCACTGCATCCTCCGCAATTTAATTAGCCGACACAAACGTGTAGAGACGCCGTAATGAACCTTGTCAAAGGCAATAATGTCGTCATCTTTTTTATACCGTAATTAAATATACGTCTCGCGTAACAAATTTCCATTGTTTGTGTATTTTTTAGTCAACATCGCTTAAACTTTTTGAATAAATTAAAACACTTTCACAAAATCTTATTAGTTACAAATTAAATATAAAGAAAATGCTGATAGGAAAACATGTTTATTCCACAGAGCAAATAATAAATAGAGATTCCCTAACGCGTGAAGGGAACAAACCAAAAAAAGAGGGGTGGTGGGCGAACTAAGCGTGCCAAATTAGTGCCCAAACATGTTTAAATTACTGTTACATTTTAAACACTGAACAAATAATACATAGAGATGCCTAAAACGCAAGGAAAAGAATCTGAAATAAAAGGGGTGGGGGGCGAGCTAGCAATTTAAGTAAAACAGCGAATACGTTAAAAGGTTCGGCTTATTTACAGAAACTGAATATTTAGTTTGACCCTTCTTATAAATGCCTTGTATTTTGCTTACCACAGTTAAAATCACGCGAAACAAACGTGGACGGCATAAAACTAAGCTGGTGCCAAAATGGGTGTCACGTGTCCTTTGCCTCCAGCCGTCGCAATCGTACAAGGGCAAGTCTATCAATTCTAACGTCAGTGATTTCTTCAAAAACTAGTCGTCTATAATAATCAAGTTGACTAGCACTATAGGTACCAGCACTTAGATCAAATCGAACCTTTATTTTTAAATTTGAAGGACTCTTTTTTTTGGAATTTAACTGCTGCTTCCCTACATATATTTAAAAAAAAATACATTTACGAGTTGGAAAATATGGAACAAACAATATGGCACCTGTATTATTTACGAAATGGTTAGTTCAAAGCCACAAAGCCATTGATGGAAATTATTTGGCAAGAAAAATTACCAATTGTGGTAAGAAATGGCTGTAGTAATGTCATGACGCGTGAACTCACCGTACGGGAGATTTATGTAAGACAAAACTTAATATACAAATTATTAACATTTCAACCTCAACCTGCAGGCTCTAAAATTCAGCAGAACGCCGCCAGTAATAGTCATGGGGTTCCTAAGAAGCTTCTCTGATTATGGGTATTTTTCGTTTCAAATGTTTGGGTACTAGAAATTTATTTTAAAACCTTTTCCAATATTTTCTTGAATCGTTTTTGGGATATTATGCCATGTTGCCCTTTCAGACAGCGATAGAGTGACCATCATCGGGTCACATGTATAGATTGTGGTAAAGTGTGTGTTTATGTATGTAGAAGTGATGCCGTATTGTATGCGTTAACCCTCTTAGTGCCAGTATTTCAATATAATAATAATAATTATTATTTTTAGTATGATTAATGCAGTTTTCGGCGTTGATTTTTTGTGTAGCCGTCAAGTCTCGGATACCAAGAACTATTAAGCCAAATCCGTCGTACCTATTAATATCGTTAATATCGTCCTATCGTCCTATCTTCGTCCATATCCCAAAATATTTTAAGTATGAAAAATTAATAATGTGTGACGTTTTAGTTACAGAAAAAATATTATAGTCTCCGAGACCCAACGTGATAAAATTTCATCTCAAGTACATGCTTTCTTCCCGCAAAAGTCGAAAGATTTAAGATTGATCAGATCTGATGCAACGCCTCAGGGTGAGGTTGGGGAATGTTTCAACGAGGGGGATAGAGTTGTTGACTAAGATGATGCAATGGAAAAATTTATAGAAGTTCCAATAACACTTTTCTGGCAATAGTTTTATGAACTTAAAAATTTTATTGCCTTTTCTATGTCATGACTCAAATAAGATTGCTTAATAACGTGTCTTCCAAAGTGCGAGGAAGCAACTTGACTCTTATATTTTTTTGATGATATTACCTTGACAATATTGCAGCCATGAGCTCCGAAAAAAAAAATAATATTGATTTTATTTTCGTCTTGCTATCACAAAATTTCTTAAAGAACGTATTTTTTAAAGAAATTTCATCTCACAAATAATCCCTTAAGTAGGTACCTTTAAAAGAAACCGTAAAACTCAAATCATTTCACAACAGAATCCCTAAGTCTTACAAGAAAATGAATTATATGTAAACTAAAGCAAACGAAAATGGACAAAAATTTCTTATGTATTACAGCATCAAATATTATTTTACTCTCCATTAGCAATCTTCGAAACCCAACAAATGTGTAATTTTTTAATTCAAAAAGTTCAACAAGCAAACCAAACAGATACTCAAAAAAAATATAGTTGAGATCGCGGCGGCCTGTTTCATACAAAACTTATTTTTGGATAATTTTATTATTTTTATTAATTTTCATCGAGAGTTAAAGCAAATATCTGGTACAGATTAGAAGGATTTTAAAATACTTTTTTTTTACTTGTAGGCCATTAATGAATTCGAATTTTCGTGATTTCAGAGGCAACTTTAGCAATTATTAGGGGCTAATGGTGAATTGAAAAAAAAAGTTTTACCCCTATAACTATGAAAATATAATGAAATATAAAATAAAATTAAAAAAAAAAAAAACACAAGTACCGCAGTACATAATTTAAAAATATAAAAAAAAAAAAAATTAAATTTTTTTTTTCAAATATGACATAAAAAAAAATAACATAAACTAAAATAATTTTCAAACATGCCTCTAAAATAAATAAAAAAAATGCTTCTAATCCGTACTAGATATTAAGATGATTCTGTTTGGGTGGGTGTTTTGGCCTCAAATATAAAATTAAGTTTTGTATGAAACAGTGCGCGTAGCAGTTCCTCTTAAACAAATTACAATTAATAAAAAAAAATTATGTGCATATATACATATGCATGTATATTATTATACATATTCTATTAAAATTTGTTAAAATTTACCGTAAATGGTACCGCCGCCCCGGGAACCATTAATTTTATAACCAACACCCCTACCGTAGGTCACCCCAAGTGGTTGGCTACGACTGGTGACTTAGCAGGGGTGCCAGGGTTCATGGGCTGAGGTTTGTCCGAGTCTTGGCGGCGGATGTGTCTACCCACCAACTTCGTGGCGGGCCGGATCGGAATATGCCTGTATAGGGATACACTTTGACCTCACCAGCCGGATTCTCTCTACTCATCGCCTTACACCACATTGGGAGGGATGGATTTATATGTCCGTCACTCTTGGACACACTGCCCCCCAGATTCCTACCCACCCCTCCATATCATTTTCCTTTTCAAAACACCCTCTTCTTCCTATCCTTAAAAAAATACTCCACACAGCATACCCAAATATAACATATGGTCTCCTATGTCGAGTTAATGTTTAAGTTAAGTACGGAGCTAAGAAGAATATTAGCGATAACAACATTTAAAATGTAAAAACCTGTTTCATGAAACATTTTCACAGATTTTTATTGTCCAGAAATTTTTATTTTATTTTTTATTTTATGGTTTGTTATAGCAAATCAACATTAATCCCATGAGTTATAAAACTCATTTTAGGACAAAAAAAATTATATTACACAAGTGATGCAAAACGGAAGTAGAAATAAGACAACGCAAAAAAAAGTATATGCAGTAATAATACACATACAAAATTTTGTAGAAAAGTATGCAAAAGTACAACAAAACCAAGTATACATCTCTATATATAAAAATGAATGTTTAACTGTGTGTCCTCGATTTTCTCGAAAATTACTGAACCGATTTCGCTGAAAATAGCACAGTTTGTTCTTATTTGTGCCGGAAAGTTTTAGTGAATAGTTTTAATTAAATTCAATGTGTAAACCAGTTGCTATAACGTTTTTAAAAAGTATGAAAAACATTGAGCCCGCCATGTTGTATTGGGGTTAGCCCATAGTTATACCACTCTGGTTAGCCACAGATAACATATTCAAAAGAAGAAGGTTTGTTTAGATATAATATTTTCAAAATGGAAAACACAACTAGGTACCTACTTAAGAACTTTATTATTTAGACATGTTTTGAAAAAATAAATATTTGGAAAGAAATAATTTTTTCAAATGAACGTTTCTTTGTTTCTTTGTTAAGAATTAGTAATAGTCATCACAAGGCATTACTTTCGCTGTCAAATCAATTGTGGCACCCAAACGACAAGCACGAATTCAAAACTTCATAACTTTATTCCGAAAAACAAAAATCCCGAGCAAGCCCGGGTACACATCAGCTAGTCTTATATATAATTTAAGATTACAAATGCAACATTCCAAACGTCTGACGCACGAATTATTTTTATACGCAATAAAGAGAAACTAAATGTGATTTTTTTCCGTATTGCTCTCATGTGGGGTCTGATAGGTATATAAAAATATAATATAATCTACTTTCTTGGTGCTTCGCACTGTTATCCCAATGCTCCAGGATTTAAAAACCTTACCGGTGCGCTCGTAAAATCCAATGACTTAGCCGCAGGACAAACGTATTAGAAAGATGATCGACCTTTAGGACTCGAGCGACTCACGGGACCTGAGGACATCTTCCTGTGTCAGCAATCTCAGCATACAATCTCGAGGATCCCGTAGAAAATTGTTTTGTTGGGTGTTCTACACGACTCTCTCCGTGGAAATGGATTCTTCTAAGATACTGCTGTATTAAAGCAGATTTTTCCTAAAACGCCTAACTTGTGAAAATCCATTGAATGTTAGATACTATTTACTAAGCACACCCAGGAAACTTTGTTTATTCGTATTTGTAAGGATGACGGAAGTTCAATAATATATGGTTAAGACCACATAAATTATGCATGTTTCTTTTAATCCTCCATAGCTTATTTAGTTGCGGTTTTCTCTCCTTGTTATTTAATTCCTTTAGTATTCAGTGAAATACCATGTATATAATGTCATATAATTTTCTCTTGCTCTGTTGTTATTTGTTCCTACTTTATATTTGATTATTTACACCCTTAGTTTCTAAATTGTTATTTTATAATACCTGCTCATGAATATTTTATATCATAGTTTAAATTTGCATATTGTATATATATTATAATAACAGATATACTATGTAGCATATCTGTTATTTTACAATTATATTAGGTTAGGTTAGTTAGTATAAAGCGCACTTGAGGTGAACCTTCACAAAACTGCGCTATGGAAATTAACTCTTATTATTATTATTATTATTTAGTATCTCGTTTTAAGAAACAATCTGACAAATTTAAGGGCTTCGTGATTAGGTGGTTATGTTCCTTGGCTAGGAATCCGGATGTTGTGATGCATTAAAATTTATCACAAATGTGATATTTCACAATTTATTTATATAAAAAAATATGTTGTATATTTGCGGCACGTTCCAGAGTGGTAGATACTTTCGGTATCGCACTGGTGAAAGACCACCATTCAAAATTGAACGGTTAATTCAAATGACTTTAGTCGTGTATGGTGACCAAATCTGAATACCTAGGCGGTTTTCAACCTTCCATTTCCCCATAGCCATCCCTTCTCCGTATCTTTCAGCCTCACAATATTCCCCAATTGGGGATGCCATAGTTTCACTGACTCCGGTTAGCGGGAAACAGTTTGGACCCTAGTGCGGTATTCGCATTATTTAAAAAAATCTAATTCGAAAATGCGTAGTTATATTATTTAGCACTAATTGTTTAATTCGTAGAACTCCATAATTTTTATTTATTTTTTTAATTTAAAAAAAAATAAATAATAATATATATATATATATTATTTAGCTATTCGAAAATGATGGATATTTGTGAATATGAACTGCACCACGAAATACAAGTTTCAAAATTGGAAATAATAGAAACAATCGGAATCCTACGTGGTATTATTTATTTTTTTGTAAATCATTTTGTAACAAAGTTTTTTAAAAAATTGATAATGATTTCACAAAAAAAAATGGTTGATTAAGCTTAAAGCTGTTTTAAAAAATAAAAGCTGTCTAAAAGATATTCGTCTACTTAATTAACAGCATTAAGTAGAATACTTTCCCTTCCGCACATGGAGAAAGTTTTCCGCGTATAAGGGTTGATGGGTGTAGGTGGGCCAACCCCCTTAGCCCCGGGCTGAGGTGAAAATGGAGCAAGCGCCGTGTTCTTTGCGGTGAGTCGTAACAAGTAATGTCTCGCTGATGGCAGATTATGCCATCATCTGCCATCTAATGCTATCGGATGCCATCACTTGCCATCCGATGGCTATCCCAGTATTGGATTTGATGGCATTTGACTTACAATTTGCTTGAGTTTGATGGATTTTTCGTTCTTCAAAGTTATTGGATTGCTTTTGAAATGCTCTCTTCTTGGTAAGAAATGCATTTTCCCCTCTGTGCTTAACAATTCTGTGTTGATTTGGTTTGAAAATTCATTTTATAAAAATTTCTGCATCCTCAAATCTACATGCGTTGTGTAAACAATATAATCCGAAAATTATGTTATTCATGTGAAAAATAAAAATATGTTTCTTTCGTAAAATTTTGCATATTCTTGAACACTCTGTCAAGTGTTGATGTTTAATTTAGTTATGTTGTCAAAGTAATCAAAACATCACATATCTAGTAAGTTTCCGTTGGATTGGAATCTAATTAGATTTTTAATTTTATCCCCTCTAACCGACTCTCCATCACGCCATTTCTGCGTGAGGGGTTACAGAGGTGACGCAAGGCCATATATCTCTGTTCTGGAGCACACTCCTGGCTTCATCAACATTCATAAATAAGTATTCTCTAATTATAAATCTTAACATGGTTTAAGACTAAGAAAGGAACACTTAGATGGTTTGGGCATGTAGAGCGAATGAACGAAGAAGGGAGTGTAAGGAGAATATGTGATGCGAATGTGAATTGAAGAAGGAGCACGATCAAGTGAATCAAATACTTGAGTCAGGCTAAGCAGTCGGAATAAGAGAAGAGAGTTTATGAGACGTTGTATGAATGTGAATGAAGCAAGAAGCGTATGCCAGGATCGAGTTGTTTGGCGATTCGTTCTATCTACCTACCCCAAGGGGAAACGGCGTGATGGTTAGCTAGTTAGTTATTTAATATGGTTAGTACCCACCGAAAATTTGTACAGCGCCCTTGTCGCGATTTTTCACATAATTATGCAATATAGCTATACAAATTATCTAATTATTTTTTTTCTTTATTATCCGATTTATGTAGCTATCTATTTCGCTCGACCTTATCTTCCATGGCTTCCTGGACATCACCAACTACTTATTTCATCCACTGGCACGTCACACTATATCCCCCGTCTCTGTAAATTTAAGAATTACACGTTAAGGATTTTGTGAAAAAGATAAAATCAACTCAAACCCTTCCCAGTAGCTATTGCATACACATGTAAGTACTCTGCCCACTCATTATTATTCGCAATAGTTAATTTCTAGAAAATGGCCCATTCTATGCACTAAATCTTGTTAAATCTTACAATTATTTATATTGTAATGCATTTACATACAAATTCACTCAAATCAAGTAAGAGTAATTTTTATATAGTAGAGCAGGGCTACTTTGTATGTATCGAAGCAGGTAGCTCGCAAATTAAGCGCTTTAAATGCAATAACTCACTCTGTTTTCCGACTATTTTCATATTGTATTACCCGAGAAACGTATCTACGCAACTTCCAAATTACCCCAGTCCCCAACAATCCCAGCTTGTACTGGGATTGAATCAACATTGAGATGACGTCACGTAACAAGAAGTGTTATTAGTTTGTTGTTATGTACGGATTATAAAGATGTCTGTTTTACCAACATTCGTTTGTAAAAAAATAAAATAATTTATTACGCCTTTAGTCGTTTTCCAAAAAAAAAAATTGCCCTCATGATTTATCAAGTAGTAGTATGTGATTTCCTCTTCATAATAAATTTATTTTAAAAATATATTAAATTTATTTGCTTTTACGATTTTTTGTTAGTTTTTTTTTAAAGTTTTCCGTACATATATCATCTTTTGGGATGCTGTGTGGAGGGTCTTTGGAGGGTTAGCAGCATGGTGGTAGATGATATGGTGGTGACGGCCTCCGTGGTTGAGTGGTTACGATCCTTGGCTTCGAATCCGGAGGTCGCGGGTTAAATTCCCGTCGTGCGCAAGTAAATTTTATTTGCTTCATTTATGATAGTTTACAATTTTTTAATTAATATTTGCGGCACGTTCCATTGTAGTCGATACTTTTAGTTTCGCCCTGGTGAAAGACCGCTATTCAGAATCGAAACGTTGTTTGAAATAGCTCAAGCCGTGTTTGGTGACCAGATCTGAATAGCCAGTCACTTCCCCACATTCCTTTTCCCTATCTGCTTCCTCTCATAACTACCTTCAGCCTCACAACATACCCCAATTGGGGATGCCATAGTCTCACTGGCTCCAGACGGTTGGGAACAGCTGGGACTCTTGCGTGCTGTTTACATAAAAGGGAAAAACCTATGGCGGGGATGTTAACTAACTAACTAACCATCACGCCGTTTCGCCGCGGGGGTAGGCAGAGAAGACGGACTTCTTGCTTCATTCACATTCATACAACGTCTCATACAATCTTTTCTGTTATTCCGACTTCTGACATGGCCCGACTCAAGTATTTGATTCACTTGATCGTGCCATGTCTTCCTACGTCCCCGGCTTCTTCTTCCATTCACATTCGCGTCATATTCTCCTTACACTCCTCTCTTCGTTCATTCGCTCTACATGCCCAAACCATCTTAGCGTCCCTTTCTTGATCTTGCTCACTACGCTTACATCAGCCTTGCATTCTTTACGAATCTCAACATTTTTCATACGATCATACATGGTTTTACCACGCATTCGTGTCAGAGATCTCATTTCTACAGCATTCTGTCAACTTTCGTCTTTCCTCTGCCAGTTCCATGCCTCACTGCCATACATCAGGATGTTGGTTATCCAATGAATGATTCCCGTTACGGCGATACCCATACCCTACTTCCAAATTCAAATTTGTTCTGAATTTTAAGTCTTCAAAAAATAATCTAAAATTCCACTCTGTTACCATTAAATATCTTCTTATTTTGTAAAGATTTATATCTTTTTGAAGAAATGTACCTAGGTTCACTTTCGTGCAGCGTCACAGGGCTGTAGCTTATTACATGTGACCGCAATACCCTGCGCTATACAGATGCATTCGGTTCAACTGCACCCCTGGGATGATGTGCCACAGTTACTTCTACTTTGGTCAAACAACTGTAAATTGAACACAGGAGCTTTGAAATAAACTTTAATACTTTAAGCTTTATCGCATGTTATGGCATATTGCACCAGTGAGCCTTTTGCTTTATTACACCATGATGATGTAGGTATATTTAATTAATTTTATTGTAAAAAATCACTTCGATAATACCTAATGTTTGCACTGTGACAAATAATGTTACTTCGGACAATTTGGAAGGCAGATATGGGTACCGCCGCCAAAGGAACCATTCATTGATTAACCAACACTTCTGCCATAGGTCACCCACGTGGTTCGCTACGTTTGGTGACTTAGCAGGGATTCTCGGGTTCACGGGTGAGGTTTGTCCAGGTCTTAGCGGTGGATGCGTGTGCCAACCAACTGCTAGGTGGGTCGAATCGGGAGAGGCCGGTTGATGGAGACCCCATGACCTTTCCAGCCGAACTCTCTTGACTCGATGGATTAATACGTCCGTCTCTCCTGGCCACATCATTTCCTACACACCCCTAATACCGTTCTCCTTAACGATACTTCATCTTCTTCCTTTCCTTAAAAACCTACTTCGCACACCATCCCTATAGATGATATCCTCCGGTGTAGTGTTAATGTTAAAAATAATTATAAGATAATCATTGAAGAAGATAATATTAACACATCCCAAATGAACCACGAAACTGAAAAAACAACAGAAATTAAAAAGATTTCAGTCGCATCTGGTTACCCCGGACAGGTAGAGGTCCTGGGTTCGAGTCCCAGATGCGACTGAAATCTTTTTAATTTCTGTTGTTTTTTCGGTTTCGTGGTTCATTTGGGATGTGTTAATATTATCTTCTTCGATGATTAAATATTACAATGAGCTTTACAAACTTCAATAAGTTACAAAAATAAATTGAATTATAAGATAGTTACCGTTTTACTTGATTTTTGGCCACACGGCATACCTTATTTAATTTTATTTGTTTATTTATAAATTTAAAAAAAAAAAAATTGCCTCTCATCTCACTAGGACAGTCTTATGTTGAGAAGAGTGGCTTTACAATTTAGTGAAACGATATATAAAAACCGAAATACGTAAAACCATTATTAAAATCGTTTACCTAGTGATACCTACCAGTATAGCAGGGTACGCAAGCTTTGGCTTTGGTGGATTTTTGTAGTATTGCGGACCACGCATTTTGACTTTGAGTCAAATGCGTTGACACGCTTTGTCCACGGAAAATATTACGAGTAACTTTTTTTATGACAAGAACGGCAACGATTCCCACATTACAAATAACTTGACAATATTTAACTGACCGTAGGAGGAAGGACTTAACTATCAGCGGATTGAAGGAACCGACGCTTAATTATTACGTATCACTTTTTTTTAATTACAGCCGTAGATGAAATAATTAATATCCTTGTCATAAAACAAATTAGTTTTACTGTATTCGTACTTATCTGTTAATGATGCGGTTTATGTTGAAAATTTTGTCTAAAGTAACAGCAAAAATTCTTGTAAGATTCTTTTTAGAAGTCGATCCCCATAAAAACTAATTAAAAATGTTACTCTCAACCTCAAAAAGGTTAACATGTCATCAATCTAGGTCTTGCTATGTTTCCGATAAGTATATACAATCTAATTACCTAAGCAATTAATTCCGTATTAAAATCTAAAATTTGAACGAAATCACGCACTCCTGAAACAAAACAAAAAAAACATCACTAAAACAGATGTCGTTTTTTAATTTTTTATTTTTTGTAAAGTACAGGCGTAAATGTTAAAATGTTTTTGGTCGAATTCTAAATAAATTAATTTGCCGTGTTGCACAATATAATCAAATCCAAAAACGGGTTCTTAAGCTGGAGATTCTACTTAATTAAAGCATCCATAATATTTCTGGGCGATAAAATTTTCAAACCAAAAACACGTGAGTTTGCATAATTTTCCATTACTTCCCATTTACATTTCCTTAATTTATTGCTTTGCTGGAGAATTTCACGATGCACCTACCGATGTACATGGTGACGATCAAGGAAAAAAAATCTAAATTGGTTTCTCCCGCCGGATTGTTCCCGCGTTGTATGTCTGATAAGTCCCCCTTGTGCCTGGGTCCAGGGGGAGTCGGGATTTTATTTGCTAATAACACGACAGATAAATTAGGTAAGATAAAAAGGTAATACTACACAAGTGCTGTAAAACAGATACGCTATTAAAACTGCTTTCCAATTAATATAACATTTTAATACTCGAATATAACTACATTGAATAGAGTATCAGGCTCATTAAGATTGCTTTTAAAGTGTTAAAAAAAAAGACAAAATACTCACCAATCCATATTTTTGTAGAGAACTTCCGTCCCGAATTTAAGATTTTGCAATCGATTTTTTACTGATTGTGTCATGTTATATGAAATAAGTATTTCTAAACCTGTTAATAAGTTGTTACAATAAATTGTTTACATTTAGTAATAAGATAGAGCCTTGGAAAAAAATATTTATACAGCGCCCCCAGTTCTGTACAAATAATTAAAGTAGTATTATTATTCTCTTCGAGGTGAAGAAGATATTTTTATTCGAGAAGTGCCATCATAATATTGGCTAGTCACCTATTGCTAATAACATATTTCTTTACCCACCTCCTCGTTATCTGGCCTATCAGAACAACATGGTCATATGCCTAGTGTGGTGGTTGCAAAATTCAAAACACCTGTAATGATTTCCATAATACACTGAATAAAGAACAGAAAACTTTTCGACTTGTTGAAATTTTGTCAAATTCGTCGTAAGAAAACAAAAAAAATTATATTCTAAAAATTATGTATTAAGTAAATTAAACACGTTGTTATAAACCACGAATATATTTTATTTTCACCAACCGGTT
Organism: Halesus radiatus; assembly: GCA_022606495.2. Classification (NCBI taxonomy): domain Eukaryota; kingdom Metazoa; phylum Arthropoda; class Insecta; order Trichoptera; family Limnephilidae; genus Halesus; species Halesus radiatus. The sequence continues at coordinate 13,519 of JAHDVE020004276.1, forward strand.
TCGCTTAACTCAAGCTTCATCGGGGTAAATATGATAACTAAATTCTAATACAGAGTTATCGGTTATACTCGTTTATAGGTACAAAATACAATAGAATGAAATAGATATATTGATAGACAAAGAGATCGACGCAGAAAAAAAAACGTCTTGGTAAGGTCTGCACAAAGCATTTTCATGGGTAGTGGTGGTTACAGCAGTGTTGCTTTCCTGCGACGATATTATAATTACTTAAACCGCAGCTCTAATAAGGTTACACAAATATTCGACTTTTGAAGATTCTTCATCTATAGAGTCTACCGACCCTTCGTTGTGATTAAATTTTTAATTGAAGAAACAACTATTTAAAACTGACCACTAAAAAGTGAAACCTTAAATTTCAGACTTGAGAAAATATTACAGGTCTAACTTGCGAGCCTTGAGGTACACCGGTAAAACCCTTACGTAAGATGTGGGCACCATATTTATTATATTGTGGTTAGATACTTTTCTTTGTGGGTAGATAAATAATAAGGAAGTAGGCAAGCTCTACCAACTTACCTCCAAAGAAGCACGCATGGAGAATGATATAAAAACAGCGTGTGTTCCGCCACTTGACCCAGCCATTCTTCCTCAAGGAGTTGACTTTATACCTTATACCTCCCCCACCCCTCGAGACGAACAAAGAAAGCCGCGTTATCATAATATGGCCCAGGACGCGTTTATTGCTCCCGTAAGAAAGGACCTCCTCGCCCACTGGACGGCGGCCACCCGCCCTGGGGCTTTTATGAAGAGCTTACGGTACCATATGAACGGACAAACATAGGTATACAATAGAGCAAAAGGTAGTAGAAGAGATACGAATTTTTCTAATAAAACCCCTGCTTAAAGCGTAACATATTCATACTCGTAGCTAATATTTAATAATGATGCAACGATTACAAATCAGATGCATCCTTAATATTCTGTTAATGGAATAAATTATTGAATAAATTATTGAAGCTTGTAAACCTCATCGTAATATTTAATCATTGAAGATAATATTAACAAATCTCAAATTAAATGATAGACCGAAAGGTCCTGGGTTCAAGTCGACTGTTACCTTTTTTATTTAATTTGTCTTTTTTTGTTTCATGTTTCATTTGAGATTTATGCGTATTATTTTTAATCATTAAAGAAAATTATTTACACAAAGACTCAATCTGTTTTGAGTCAAGTGTGATTAGTTATAATTATAATTAATGTTGACGATGGCAACACAACCTTTTGGCTATTTGCCATACAAATGCTAATAAGGATCTATTTGTCAGTAGTTACATGTATTATTATGTCTCCATTATGAAAAAAATAGTTTCTGCTAACTGAACCAGTTATTTATCTATCATATAGTTGACAATAAAATGTTGACATTTAATAAAGTGGAACTAAATTTATTCATTGCTATGGCAATACCAAGGTGTATGTATTTTTGAAATTTTATTCCTCACATTCCAATTTGACATTTCGTTTTAAGGAAACAATGCAAATCATGATTCGTTTTTTTACGTTTTTTTATATGTATTTTGGAATTTGATTTTTTTTTTTATTTATGTACGAGGTGTGTTCAAAAGAAAAGGTGAATTTTGAATTTTCGCGGGCTGTGTACATTCGATTATCGATTTTTTTTATGTTGGTACACATATGTTTATCACATGTTAGCATTATCAGCCATTATGGATCAGTGGTTTGTTTTTGACAACTGATGTTGATCAAGTAATTATCGTATTTCATTTTATGGTAAGTTTTTGTTACGGTAGGCGCAGCTTTTCAACCTTTATGCACGGGACTCCACTGGTAGGATGAAATATAAAATACGTATGTATATAATATATGTACTTTTAAAAGTTGGCTAGGAAAGCGTTCAGCATATCTCCTCACATAATTAGATGGCCATAAATTTACCTCAAAAGGGCGATTTGCGCCGTCCGCTATCGCCCCCCAGATGTGAAAACCACAGATTTCTGCCAAATGGACCAATTGATGCCGGATTGTGAATTACCGATTGATCTATTTACCGATAGGACAACGGGCAGAATTCGTCCCACGTGGGCTATAAAACACGTGGTAAGTAGATACGGGGAAATGTGTATGGAGTGGGTGCCCACACTGCTCACTCTGTGTGTAGACCCTTTTAGGTATTCGGAAGCCTGTGATGTAAGATCGATTGCCTCTATGCCCACTAGGGTAAGATAGTTTAATTCGAGGAATTGGATATATTTGGGTTTGGATTCGATAAGATTTGTGTACAATTATTATTATTGCAAGCCCTTTCAGTAATAGATGAAAGTGGATACTACTAGTATTGGTGGAATAAATAATAATAATAATAGTAATAACAAAGCATTTATATAGCGCAGTTTTACGTTATTTCACTTCGAGTGCGCTTTGCCATAAATTAACCTAAAAAAAAAAAATTTACTCCATTCAGTGGTATTCCTGCAGTGCTCCTTCTACATTCTTAACATATTACATACGTTCTTGCTTATTCTTAATATTACTCCTACAGTATTCCTAAGGTGCATATTCATCTAATAAATAAATAATACGGCTATACAAAAATAACACATTCACAATAATACTGCAAAAATAGTAACATTTTAAGACAGGAGTCGGGTTATGTTCAGCAATAACTGACTTCACATAATTTTTTTTTTTAAATATGTATACGGACGAAACCGAAACCAAACAACTACCAGAGGCTTGAGGAAATGGCCCTTTTATTAAATCTGTCAAATATTCTTTGCTATATCACAAGGTCGCCTTAACGAAAATAAATAATTATTATTTGTTGTTTGTGTTTAATTCGTAGAGCATCATTTAATTTATTTTTATATAAATAAATGTTTTTTTTTTTTAATGAAAGAATTTTTTTCATTTGAACCACTTTATTTTATTTATATTAATGCATTATCGACCGGTTTCTATTGAACTCAACCTTCATCAGAAACGTACGCATATTAATTTTTAAATATGTGCGTTCCTGATGAAGGTTAAGTTATTTTATTTGTGCATATATATAAATAAAATAAAGTGTTTTAAAACAGAACAAAAAAATCTTTAATTTAAATTACAATGTCAAGCCACGGAGAGATTGCTTTCTTCGAAGTTTAATAGTGTTATTATTAAGTTCTACTAATATATTAGTTTTTTATTATTATTATTATTAGCGAAAAATTCAGTCAAACCTCGAGTAGAATTTTTTTACTTTTTCGGTCATTTTTAAAATCTATTCTTCATTTTTAAAATCTGTCGCTGGAAAAAGAAACAGCAATATTTTAAATAAATACCAATTCTTCTTTATCCACTGTTCTTGTAATAAATATAAAATCAGCAACAAAGAAGAATTAAATAGTAACTGCAAAATCATTCCAAGATAAAACTTTATAAAATAACGCGTTAATCTGGAGTGACCTGCCAGGTAAACTGTTCCTGAATGTATGTGTACATAAAAAAGATAAACCCAAGCAAGTAATATTTGTACAGCGCACCCCTGAGGTGATTTTTTAAATAAAAACGGTGATACAAATCACCCAATTTTTGTTATTATTCTTATTATTAACCCTCTCGACCAGTGGTTTAAGATTCGATTTCCGATTTCTCGTATGTATGTAGATACCAGTGGCGTACATTTCTCTATGACTAAAGGTAGGCTGTGTGTAATTTTTTGCAAGTTCTGGTATGAATTATTGTGCATCGAATATTCGAAAAAGTCTTTTTTTGTTATCGTCTTCCGCTGATTATTATTGCCAACTGAATAAATGAGCACTCCCTTGTTCCTTACTAAATACATGGAAAAATGCTATTTTGATTTGACATATGTCGCCATTCAAGAATTTTCTATATTTTCTTCTCATGGTTCATTTTTCTTAGAGTAGGCACAGATTTTCAGCCTGCACGCCACAGGCAGATAGATCTATAATATTTATATATCCATATTACATTATTATCTATCGTGGTACGAAAAAAGAGTATGGAAATATTGGAATAAATGTATCATATAAATTAGAACATGCTAAAGACAGGACTTTTATTTTTTTTTAATAACGAATAGTACCGAATATATTAGCCGTCAAAATGTTTTAATCTCGCCGGCCGGGTGACGTCATGGTTCATAAAATGATTGGTACGGCCATAGATACCATATACGCGGCAGTATGAGTTACTGCCACCCGAATTGTGAATTATTCTGAATACCTCGTGAGGTCACGGGTATACGTTTTTTCCAAGTTCACTTAGGAATCTCTAACTTCGTCATTTTCTGAGATATCGAAAAACTAATTTGAATGTCGTTATTGACTCTTTACATAGTATATATCGAAAAATAATTGCGGACAACCTCATTGTATGAAATGGACAAATTAAAACCCATACGTTACTGGATGTAAATATTTTTTTTTTAAGAAATACAAACATTCTCGGGTTACGAATAATCTGACGATATTTGAAAATATCCTACTACCGTCATAGTAAATGGAAAATTTTACTTGTATCGTGATGGAGGACTCAGCCTGCAGTGGAATTGAACTAACGACACCATATAAATTAATAGACGCTGCTGTTCTTGACTTTTATCAACAACTATCATAGTAAAAATATACATAGTGTTTTTCCGTTCTAAAAGTATATATCTAACTGGTTTCACTGGATTCATAATTTAATTATTAAATACTTTAAGGGAGATATATGTTTTCGTGAATCGTGTTCCAATACAACGTCTTGTATCAATTCATTTTTCAGCATAAAATACGCTTAGTGAAAAGGTCTTCACTATAAATCGGTTTATTATACTTCATTATTAGGAGACACATAATCCATTGTGAAAATATGAATCTACCTAGAAAATGTACAATTATCCACGGTATTATTTCTTATTACTCGTATATCCAAACCACGTACGCAATTTACTCACTTGGACAGCCTTTACAAAAAACAAGGTAAACTAGATAAAACAAATTGTTTTTTATCTTAATCTGATCCGAAATTAATCCTCCACACGCGTGTTTAAAATATATTAAATTACCAACACGTTTTGCGTAGGTAAGTACCATTTTATTAAGGTGGGAAGTAATTAATTGAATTTATTAGAAATATATTATATGACCAGGGGCGTACCTGTGGGGGTGATGGGGTTATAAATCACTGTCGTTTCCCTTTCCTTTCTCTTCCGCCTTGTTCTCATTCACTGGTCAGTGGGAAGGGTTTGCAAACCCTATCTAAGTGATTGTGCAAAACATCGGTGGCATGAAACAATTAAGAAATTCCCAAGAATTGGGAGTTTTCACTGATTTCCCATTTCGATGTTTGTGATTTATCATAATTCTTTAACATGTTCGTATGATAAAAATAGCGTTCGTGAATAAAATTTCTACCAGTCGCAAGCAGTGACTAACCAAATTTTTATAACGGTATTTTCGAGAGAAGAAAGCGAGATAGATATATGTAAGTCATATAATATAATCCTACCCATTTATCTATACAAAAGGGTTGCATTAGTAATGCAACCCATTAGTAAATACGTGCCAAACAAAAAAAAATCTTCTATTTATGATAGCTTAATAAGTAGTGCCCACAATCTGCTATAAATAGTTAATTAATTAATTAATTATACTAGATCCATTCAAGAAATTAAAATAATCAGCAATATATTTAGGAATAACACTCATACTGACTGCATTAAAATATTCCTACGAGTATCTAAAATTCGTTTTTATTCCTCAATGGGAATCGAACCGATTTTCAATTTGGGAGGCGGGTATGTATACCGCAGTCCAGGGAATTGTTTATTAGATAACCAACATATCTGCCATAGATGACCCCGAGTGGTTCGATAAGTTTGGTGACTTAGTAGGGGTGCCAGAGTTCATGGGGTGAGGTTTCTCCAGGTCTTGGCGGGGGATGTGTCTACCCACGTGGCGGGCGGGAACGCAAGAGACAGATTGAGGGAGACTCTTTGACCTCTCCAGCTAGACTCTCTCGACCCATCGTCTTGCGCTGCAGTAGGAGGCATAAATTAATTCGTCTATTACTCTCCTGGACATACCGACCCACAGATTCCTACCCACCCTTTATACATTTTTCCTTCCCAGAACTTCCTCTCCGTCCTCTCCTTAAAAAAACCATCCACATAGCACCCCCAAAGATGACATAGGCCTTAGGGAAATTAATTTTATTAGAGCCTCCTGTGTGGAGTTAGTGTAAAAAGGATTATTGAGGATTATATTAATTACGCTATGGAGGTGGAAATTTATGAAAAACATTTAAAATCTGTAATTATGTCTTGCATCCAAGAAAATTTACGCTGTTTACGTTGCATCATGCGAAAGAGCATATTGATAAACATCGTCACGATGGATCAAATCAAAACACTGAAATTTATCAACACCCCTGCAACAGAAAGGGCGAAGGTAGGGAGGGTCAACCGGACTTGCTTAATTCAATCATGATAACGGCGGTCAGAAACAGAGGACAAGAAATAAATTGACCGATTGCCTCCCCGGCATTTGGCTCCCCTACACCCTTCGCCTTCCTGTGCCAACCTGGACCCTGAAGGGATGAAGGTTCTGTTTGCATTTGAATATTATTTAAATAATTAATGAATGGCGAGTGAATTATTGTCCAATTGGCTCTTGGTGCCGGTTCCTTATTGTTGTGACATTTGCAGTGGTGTTCGCATCGAATGAAAGATTAATGAATTGTTTTAATGTTTGGAAAACGGACATCTTATCAAATCACACAACTTTTGAGAGATACGAATTATCAATCTGCTGCTTTGTCTCCCTAAAAAGCTCTCCCACGGTAAGTTCTATAACTGTAGCTGCCATCATAATTTTTGCGGGATTTTGTTGGTTTTTTTCCGAAATGTCTATTAAACTAATAAAAAATAAATGAAGAAGCCATTTTCTTTATTCTATTCATTATAATCTTATGCGAAGGAGGATAGTGTAGGTGTATTCAGGATAGTCAATCTACATAATGTGGGTGAAGAAAAAGCCAGCCGGATTAATACCTTGCTGGGGGCGGTAGATTGTCGCCACGCCACTGAAAAAAAATTTAAAATTTAAAAATTCGAATAACGGAATTCGACGTCTATGATACTATACAATAAACTTATTACAAAAAAAATACCTGTGTTTATATTGGTCAAGCCTCGTTCCCCCGTTAACCCTCGCAGGGTCGCCACAGAAGATAACAATTCACAAAGTGGAGTCAATTTGGGGTCTCCTGGGTCAATCTGACCCCCATATATTTAAATATGGGACCTGAGTTAAATATCTATTCGAAAACGCCCAAGTTTAACCGATAACCTCGATCTGTTTTACCTTAATTAAATATAAACGTTGGATTGAATAGCTGGGATTTTATGGTAATTTACAATTTGTTTCACAGTAGGTATCTCGGCTTCGTTGCTTAATTTCAAAAATTTTGAAATTAATTATTACCTACCTATTAGTAGTTAGTGGGAGACATTATTCTTTAGAAGACATGTGTTTTATTTTACTTTTTATTCTTCATTATAAATTACAATACAATATGTAGAAAATAGACACGAACGAATAATTATTAATAAAAATAATATCGACAATAATACTCAAATAAATCAATTAAAGTAAAAGAAATAATAATAAAATATTTAATACGATTAAATAGTGTTTGTATAAGTAGGTTGGGTGATGATACTCAAATGAAACAATTACAATACAAAGATATAACATGGGGATACTTAGACGGCCTCCATGGTCGAGGGGTAGGGCTCTCGACTGCGAATCCGAAGGTCGCGGGTTTAAATTCCGGCGTGGGCAGGTAAATTTTATTTAATTGATATGTGTTGTTTCACAATTAATTCATTTAAAAATAATAAATAGTATATTTGCGCACGTTCCAGAGTGGATGATCTCTCAGTATTGCCCTGGTAAAAGAAAGGACCACCTGGAAAGACCACCATTCAGAATTGAAACGTTGCTTGAAAAGGCTTGTAGCCGTGTTTGGTGACCAGATCTGAATAGCCAGGTATTTCCACACCTTCCTCTTCCCCTTCTCCTTCTCCCCAATACCTTCGCCTCACAACATTCCCCAATTGGGAATGCCATAGTCTCACTGACTCCAGACAGTTGGGAGCAGTTGGGACTCTTGTGCGGTATTGATATTAAAAAAAATGTATATATATATTTTTTACATACGATTAAAAAGTAGGTTGGATGACAATGCATAAAGTATAAATATATCCTACTAGCTGATGTGTACCCGGCCTTGCTCGGGTTTATATAAAGTTATGATGTTGTGAGTTCTTGCTTGTCTTGCTAAACAAAGAAACTAATTTGAAAAATTTATTCCATTCCAAACGTTTATATTTTTCAAAACATATCTAAATAATAGAGTTCTTATGTAGGTAACTACTTGTGTTTTACATTTGAAAATACTCTACCCAAAAAAACGTTGTTTTTTTTTAATATGCAATCTGTGGCTAACCAGAGTGTTATGTATATGGGCTAACCTAAATTAAACATAGTGGATTCAATGTTTTTCTTACTAATTTTAAAACGTTATAGCAACAGTTTTACACATTGGATTTCATTCAAACTACTTTCTAAACCTTCCCGATAATAAGAACAAACTGTGCTATTCTCAGCGAAACCGGTCCACTGATTTTCGAGAACATCGAGGACAAAAAAACAAACAAACTTGAATTTAAATATTATAATGTTTCACCTACAATAATGAGATTACATAAAATCATGGATTCTAATAATACATACTCGGTATAATAAAATACAAAGACAAAATCAATATATATATATATATAAATATTCTAGTGCTATTAACCACTTTTTCAGCTTGTATTTGAGTTTAATTGTGCATTTAGATTCAATTTTATACGCATTGGCATTATGTTAAATATCGTACATACAAGATAAGTGAAAGTTCGTTGCCGGTATTTATTTGTTATTTTTTAAATGACCATTCCCCCATATTAACTAAATCTTGTGTTGTGCGTATGATCTACTTTTTCTTTATAAATATATGGAATCGTGCAATAGGTTTTGCCATACAAACCATTCAAATAATAATTATAGTACACTGTTCGTCATAGCGTTATAATAATAATAATAATAATATTTTAATGATTATTATAGAGCCTTTTTTGTGAAAAATCACCTCAAGGGAGCAGTACAATTTTTTTAAATTTTGTTTTCCAATGCTCTATCTTACTAACCATAGACAAACTATTATTATTACTATATTATGGTTAACAAATTAACTTCACTGGTTCATCGATCTGTAATATCAAATGAACAATGCATTTGAGCTATGAACCTGATGCCGCGTTAAAATATACACGTAATTAATTTTACATACAGGCGGAAAACATTATATGGCACCTGGTAAACACCGTTTATTAGAAATATTATTATCATTATTATGTAAAAGGGTGAATACATGCAGTGGGGCAGGATGTTTATATTCTAATCTTAAACAGAAGCTGATTAATCCCGACGTACTTTTTTTTTTTTTAGGTTTTTAAATCATAACAGTTTCCTTGTTTTACAACATTAAATAAAAATATCTACAAACGTATTTCTGTTAAATGGCTCCATTTGTATTCAACTTCTAACGCTTACCTTTGTGTAGGCTCTGAATTTTTTTAATACCTACCGATTTTTGTCAAGAATACAACCGCTTATCCCAAAAAATATAAGCAAAATTTCTGATTTTTCCTGGCACTGGAGACTGGCCTATTAGTCTGGATATTGCTATATTTAGTATCTTCCCTCAAAATTATTCAACACGTGCTGTCTTGGTGTCACAAATGATTTGTTTGGCGCATCATGCAGAACCTTAGCGGTGCCATTACACTTGCCGTCCCTAAATCTGAAGAAGTGTACGGAGGAGTGGTAGGTGCCAACCGCAGTAGCACCTGCCACCACCCCTCGTCCTCCAACCCTTCTACACCCCCCCCCCCTCCTCGGGTCACCCCCTGACCTCATGTCTCTAGAAAATGAAATATTACCACCCTCTCCTCTTGATGAACACCATGGGAGTGGACATTCCACTTGGCTGCTTACGCAATATTTATTTCTGCACATTTATTTAATACAAATTGCTTGAAAACCATTATTTTTTTAACAATGTACATACATGTTTTTTTTATATAATGTAAATCAATGTTGTTATTAAGTTCTGCAAGCATTTTAAAAATTTTTTTTTGACAGCTGTTTTGGCGTTCAAGGTCATTTTCGAACTTAAGGCAGTTAAGACTTTTTCAGATAGTTTTAAAACCGTTGAACGCCGAAACAGCTGTCACAAAAATAAAAAATAACTTATATACTTGCAGAACTTAATAACACTTTAAATTTAGATTTACATTAAATAAATTATGTGTAGTTGTACGAATTAAAGACAAAAACAATTGATAATATGTTTTTGCTTTACATGGTTAACATTTCCCGCTAGAGTTCAGAAAAATCGATAATGAAAACTACCTGAAACTATTGTGAAAATGTCGTTCACTCGAAGCAAAATGTATTATATTTGTTAGAATGCTGTGTTACAATAGGACAACACGATTGTTTGTTTCTTTTAAATCTAGTACACCGCAATTTCTTGAAACAAAACGTAAAAAACTTATACTTTTTGACTATCCGATCAATGTTTTTTTTTTTTTAATTTTTGTGATCCAACTTCCAAACAGACCGCCTTTAAAAAAATGTTGGGTACTTATTTAGAAAATTAATCACCTGCACTTATTAACCAGATGTATTCGTGGAATTTTTGTATGTCCAAAAGCGCAATATTTCATCGGGTTCCATGATAAATTAACACACGTATGAGGGTCTATTCACGTCTACCAGCACCGCGCAGTGGAAAACAGAACAGCACAGTGAGCACAGACGCGAGCACGGCTGTCAACTGAGCGGTAGCGTCTGGCACAACATGTTTGAGGATTTTATAATCCCATTTCCATGTTTAATTTGATTTTATAATCCATTTTCCCTGACCAATTCACTCCATTTATCGTTATCCATCTTTTCTATTTTAGCAATATATGCGTTCATACTAACTGCAACGTCACCAACGCCCACCAGCAACGTCAAAAATTCTAGCCGACAATCTCGGCCGGTGCTGCCACGTGGATGCGCGGATAAGTTACGCTGTTATATGAACGTGTTCATAGATAATCTAGACAACTAGTGTTGTTGTGTTCTGCACTGAGCGGTACTGGTAGATGTGAATAGACATATATATATATATATATGGTACCATTTATATATTATTTTAAAAAAACAAACGTTTAAGTAGGTTAGGTTAGATTAGGTTTTCGATAGTTTTTTTAATATCAATTTAAAAAAGTGCGCCGATTCATACGTGTGTTTTATTATCCGGTAACTGTTTCATCATATCCTTAACTGAGAATGCATAATTTTATATATTATATTACGTAAGCATATGGCTTACTGTCATGAGTCAATACTAAATTAAGGACATACGTTAATACGTTATCAATTGTAACATTCTTGCAAAGAAAGTCAGTCTTAGTGGTTGACTGTAAATACGAATTACGAGTATGTGCCTTTACAAATATGCATCTTTTTTTTAAATTTTCCTATTTTCGTTCACTTTAATAAAAAAAATTATAAGAAAATAACGTGCAGCATTTTTTTTTAAATTTGATTTACTAACCATTGCCACGTTATCTGAGTAGGAAGGCCTGTCGGTGGTTCGAGTAAGACGACTCGAACTGGGGCTCCTTTATCTCGAGTTGAGGGTCATGAGGTATCACTGAGGAAAACACTTTGGTCTGTAATAAACTAATTAACGACCGTGTTTCTGTCGTCAATTATTTTTTTTCTACGGTCAATAATTATGGTACTGCGCACAACTTAGTATCTCGTAAATACCTACTCGGACCAGAATAACTAATAAGTAATTAGTTACGACGTTTGGTTCCTCTACGGCTAAAATGGTTCCAAGATCATTCAACGCACGTATGAATCGGCACACTTTTTTAAAAGTGATATAAAGTCATTAAAAGTGGGATAAGCTAGCCTGAAAACCTATTTTTTATATGAATACCGTACAAGAGTCCCAACTGCTCCCAACCGTCTGGAGCCAGTGAGACTATGGCATCCCCAATTGGGAAATGTTGTGAGGCTGAAGGTATTGGAAAGAGAAGGAGAAGGGGAAGAGGAAGGTGGGGAAATACTGGCTATTCAGATCTGGTCACCAAACACGACTAAAAGCCATTTC
>JAHDVE020004277.1:0-15438 GCA_022606495.2 Halesus radiatus
AAATCAATAATTTTTCCCAACAAAGCATTAAAAACCTTTCATCAGACATCGAACCAGCATACTACACAGACAATAGTAAGGTAAATTTTTAATAAATGGTAAAGATAAAGAAGATATTTTAGGCAACTCTGGTATTTATTCAGTTCAATGTAACGACTGCCCCGCGTTTTACGTAGGCAAAAAGTACAATTAAGATGTCTCAATGATAATGGGTTCTCGGAATTTGCCAACCACCTCTTAGAAACAGACCACACATTCAATAAAAATACAAACACTAGTTTACTGCATAAAAATGGAATAGGTATTAGACTAGATAACTTAGAAGCATTATAAATAAGGAAAGCCAAAAGCACTAATAATAGACTCATTCATAATCAAATAAATTTAAATAAAAGCCCTATCCTTAAAATATTCCCACTAAACAAAGTACACGCCCTTTCCGGTTCGGTACCTGCTCCACTCCCACCCTTGGCCCTTCACTCGTCTGTTTTTATCAATCTATAACACATGTGTATCTTAGTTAAAAGTTTAGTATTATACTGCCCTGAGGGAGCTACGATAGTGGCGAAACCCGGTCGGCAAAAGTATATGCCAAATAAAAGTGATGTAAACAAAGTTATTGTTTTCTTTTTTAAATTATGATGTCACATCACCAAGGTACCGCTCTATATGAAAAAAAAACTTCTATAATATGTACTTCTCACACCTACAAACACATTCACACATACACATACACTTATACACTACACATAGTACACATGTCACCAGGTAAACCCATGTATACATCAGAAAATAAAGGAAACATATCGTGGGTACCTTCTTTGTAAATGTAATTTCCTGGAAAATGTTTTTCAATGTAAGAAATGTACTGTTTTGTTCCTATAATAAAATAAATTATAATATGTACCTATTCTATATAATATTTAATGGTTTAATTAAAAACTGGTGTAAATAAATTATATATTCAAATGATGGTTTTGGTAGAAATGTTAACTAAATTTCCCTCAAGGCCTATATTGTCTTTGAGGATGCTGTGTGGAAGTCTTGTTGAGAATAGGAAGGAGTGAACACGGGCCTTGAAGAGACCCATATTGTAGGAGGGAGGAAATATAGAGGCCGGCAGATTATTCCACAGCCGAGCTGTTGAACACAAGAACGAGTCGCAGAAGCGACCTGTTGTCATGTGACAAAGGTCAAGTGTGTACAAATTTTGGGCGCGCGTTTAACGTGTTTCCCGACTATTCACCGGTGTCGAAGGGATCAATGAAACTGGTTCCTCAGAGCATCTTTTAATGAAATATCGGTAAAACAAGGACAGCATTCCCACCTGACGTCTGTGCTCCAAATATTGCATATCAGTTTGTTAAGATCTATCAAACGGACCGCCCGTTTTTGCATAGAGTCAAAGGTTTTTTTTCAGATATGTTGATCAAAGGTGGCTGTCAAATTCTACAGTGGGGTACACTTGCGATTTGTACAGGGTCAGCAACTATGTACTATTAAAGTATCTGCGAGCTCTGTACAATACGCCCAGCTTCTGAGAGAGGCTAACTTTACTCTGGCTTTGATGGAGCCCCCATACCTGAGCTGGTCACTTAAGGTTACACCAATCATAGTAATGAAGGGCTTGTTGGGAAGTTACGTTTCTCTTTCTTTTCTCCTTTTGTTCCTCATTACTTCCACCTTATAATTTTCTTCAGCAGGGGGTGACACTGTATCCCGTTAGTAGGAAAAACTTTTAAATAATATCACATAAAAATTGAAAACGTTCAGTAAATGATATTTGAAAAAATGGATCAAATCCGTTGAAGAAATTTTTGGTGTCTAACTTAATTTTGAAGACTTAATTCATACAGTATTATGATTTTTAGGAGACAACTCTCTCCCTATGCACTTACTAAAGCACAGAGTCAAAAAAAAAATGATAATATTGTCAGTAAACTACATTAAATTGTCTGAAAACCTAGTACAAATATTTTTGGCAGAGATTGTATCCATTGAATATGAATCTCGTGAAGAAATGCCTTGGCTTCAGTTCAAATAGTCGTTCAAAGGACACTTACAGTAAATCCCATACCATTTCTTAGAGAAACTACATAATAATACCAAGAATACCAAAATCATTAGCACATTGATATAAAATATCATGAGAATCCAATAAGAACAGGGTGTAAAGAACTCAAACAAACCACACACCCCAAATAGTGGGGGATTAATATCACGGATATTAGAACCATATAATTTTATCACGGGAATATGAACTGTTATATTTTATCACAAACATAATATCAATAATACAGCAGGGGCGTTCTAGGACTTTTTTTCGATATTTTTGGTTACAAAGGGGTTTTGTTTTGCATTTTAACAATAGAAAACCTGAAATAATGAAAATGCCAGAAAGCTTTCGCCATTCAAAATTGTTTTGGAAAAACAAAACAACATAAGCCCTCCGTCATTAAGTTCCTCACTTATAACCGTGTTTCATTACACAGGCAGTCCATAAATACGTATGTAGAAGAGGCAGAAGAATTAATTTTTTTTAAATTAGTTCTAATTTTTATCATTTGTCTGTAATTGAAAATATGATTTTTAGTGTTCTATATATAGCTGATGAAAAAAGCATCCCTTTCGAAACATGTTGATATGTAAGTGGTGAATGTAAAGTATTTTTTAAAATTTATTTTTTAATTTACTTTGTATTCACCACTTTATTAATATACACATGTTTATATCTACATGTTTCGAAAGCGATGCTTTCTTCATCAGGAATATATAGAATACTAAAAATTATAATGTCGAGTATGGGCAAATGATAAAAATAGAAAACAATAATGTAAGAATAGACAAATTAAGAATATGAACAAAAATTGATTAAAGTAGGTAAGTAATTAATCAAAAATGTTAATAAAAAACTATAATATTTTTATGTAATTTCTTCGACAGATTGACATTTACTTTGTGGCGTAATTATTATTAAATTAATTAAAAAATTACTTTGTAATAACAATTTTAGTAATATACACCAGATATCAATACGTTTCTACATCGATACTTTCTTCATCAGGAATATATAGAATACTAAAAATTATAATGTCAAATATTGACAAATTATAAAAATAGTATTTGTATGTACATTTTTTAAACCTTTATTTTATCAATATATATATATTCGATTAATTACTAACCAACTTAAATCAGTTATTGTTAATGTTTATAATTTATTTATACTTACATAGTTGTATTCTATGTTAGTCATTTGTCTATACTTGACATTATTATTTATTAATAATGACGCCATTAAAATACCAATATTTTGAAGAAATTATTAAAAAAAAAACATGTATTTATTACACACTTTGGTCAGACAGAGTGTTTACTAGGAATGCCATACAGGTACAATGGTGGAATACAAAGATAACACAGAAGGCAATACGTATGATAATATAACGTAGACCATGCGAGAGGAGAATGTACAGAACCCCAGTATAAAAAATATAGGATGGATATAAAAAAAAACACCACCAACGTGTTCTAAAAAACCCGCAGTAAAGTTACTGAGCGCCTCTGCAATACAGGAGATGTTATTAACGTGAGTAGTAGACGTGGGCTATGAAACGAACAAAGTTATATAAAATAACAAATTATTATATATAGAAAACGGATAGTTTTAACTCGACTGAAAATACCCCGAATAAACAATGAATTCCGAAAATCAATCCTGTTGTATTTTCGCCTTTGCCCTCGGACTCGCCCACAACCTACAAATATCACTTCATTGGAGCCTCGGCGGCGATTGGAATAAAACATGAAGTTATTTTATGACGATACGTGGGATATGGTAAGAAAACCAATATGGAAAAAAATGTGTAGAGATTCTAGCACATACGAGTACTTACTTCATAGAGATAATATTAAATAGGGGTTTTCAGTCAACTGCAGGAAATGTAAGGAAACTAATATTGAAAAATATTGCTCTATGACGATTTTATCAATGATGTTAAAGTGTTGGCTTTTGGAAAGTGACTTGTGTATTGATGTTAACAAGTATCCTTGATTGTATATCTCTTTGATATCTGCTATATTGCCGCTATTTTACTATTTCTTATGTTGTATTTTAAACAAATATGATGGTCTCCTCGATATCTGGGGATTATTTAAGTTCTACCATCGTATTAAGAGTCTACCCTCGCTATAACAAAACTGTACTACTTTATTGTATCTCTCAACCTGTTTGATACTTGCTGAAATCTTGATGTTTTTATAATACAATACAATTGATATTGTGTAATTGGAGTCTGTATCACTATAACAAACCTGTTTTTCAAATTTTTTAAATATCTTTACTCAACATGTGTACATTGATCACAACATGCATATGTTTTTCTATTATGCGCAACTATGTGTATTATTATTTTTTATTTATTATTATTATTATAACTAAACTCCCGATGACAAGCTGCTTGAAATAGCTTAGCGGGTATAAATTTAAAAAAGCCACAAATAATATTTGTGATTCATCTAAATACTCAACACTGATAAAAAATAATCATATTATAAATTTAGACATGGATCATCATATTAAATGGACATAGCATATTGTGCAAACCATTAGAATAATACGACGTAAACTTTATTCGTTATGTGGTAAATCAACACAAGTATGAATCGCCACACCTTTTAATAGTGATATAAAGACATTAAAAGTATGAAATAAAAAAAAAACAAGCCGGACAACCTAATCTAATTTGTAAGTTCTTCAAAATATTGGTATTCACTTTGTGGCGTCATGTGTGTATATATAAAAATCAACGTAAGTTTTTTTTTGTCCTCGATTTTCTCAAAAATTACTTGACCGGTTTCGCTGAAAATAGCACAGTTTGTTTTTATTTTGTTCCGTGAAGGTTTAGAAAGTAGTTTGAATGAAATCCAATATGTAAAACTGTTACTATGACGTTTTAGAATTAGTGTGAAAGACATTGAACCCGCTGTTTTATTTAGGTTAGCCAATGGATATAACACTCTGGTTAACCACAGATTGCAAATTCAAAAGAAAAAAAGTTATTTTGGGTAGAATATTTTAAAAATGGAAATCACGAGTATGTACCTACTTTAGTACTTTATGATATAGATATATTTTTAAAAAACGTTTGGAATGAAATAAAATATTCAAATGAATGTTTCTTTATTTGGAGATAGTTACTTTCGCTGTCAAGTCAATTATGACACCCTAATGACAAGTGAAAAATCCCGAGCAAGGACGGGTACACATCAGGTAGTTTGTGACGTCATTATTAATAAATTAATTAAAAGTTACTTTGTATTCACCACTTTATTAATATATATATATCAATATGTTTCGAAAGCGATGCTTTCCTTATCAGGAATATATAGAATCTAACCTAACCTAATTAATCTTTTTTTTTAAATCAAAATATATATTTACATATATACATACCTATATATATATAAATATCTTAATAACGTTATGTTGGATTAGGTTTTCGAGCTAGTTTTTTTTTTCGTATTTTAATGACTTTATATCACTTTAAATTAGTGTGCCGATTCATACGTGTGTTGATGTTGGTCATCGATTATATTATATTTACTACGCATTAGCCCAATCAATTTTACTATTAGAAATTACAACCCAGGAGGAGCAAATAAAACCATCCTAGTAACCCTGAAAATAGTAAAAAGAATACTCATTAAAATAATTTTAAAGAAACATCAGACTTTTCAACTCGTGAATTATTTAATGAATTTAAAGTTAAAGAATTAAATAAAATCTATAAAAAAAATTAAATACTATAAGTCGACAAAGATAAATAAAAATTGGAGTCATTTAGCACAAGATCGAGAACCAGAGGACAAACAATAATCCCTAAACATAATACAGCAATTATTAAACATTCTAACAAAAATCTTTTGCTCTAAAAAACTTTCAAGAAAAATTATTGAATTCACTTTACCGCAAATTAAATTTAGATGTGTACAGGTGTATTATATTGTATACAAATCATATTTTTTATGTGAAAAAAAAGTAGATATTTTTTAAAATTTTTATAATTTTATCCTTTTGTAATTACTAAATAGGTATCTGTATTTTTTGTACGTGTACGTTCATAGTAGTACTATCTAAATTACATAACTCATAAAAGTATCTTCCTCTATAAACACAAGTAGGGGTAGGAGTAAAGGTAGGGATAGGGCTAGGGGTAGGGGTAGGGGTAGGGTTAGGGGTAGGGGTAGATGTAGGGGTTACTCATCACAACCTCAATATTTAAATCTAAACTATTCATTACTTTTATTTCTTATTACTTCAGCTAGTATTAAATAAAGAATTATGCGGAGTTTCTCTCATATCCCTTTTGGGACCCATAACATTAAATAAAGTCATTTCATTCTTATTAAGAGAGCGTAATCATGTACTAACGTAATTAATTAGTAATCCAATAATGTAAAATTATGTTGAGATAGTCGAGATTCTTACACGTATCTACCCCTTTTTACCGATTGCATTACCTAAAGGATCTCAGTCGTATTCCGAACGTGTAGTTTTGATTTAACAAAGGTGGAACTAAGTAGAAACTGGATGCAGCATTATGAAGAGAATATTAAGTGCTTACTGTTCAAATAAACTCCAGGATATTCCGGAGAGTAATCTGTTCGCTAGTCTTTAACTTCTCGCATGGTCCAATAATTTCAAACACGAATATTTCAAATAAGCACTTAGATACAGCAAACAAACCAATATTACTTTACATTATCCTTGCAAACAGACACATTCTAGTTAACGTCGTTCTCATGGATACGAGTAGGTTTAAACGAGCAATCAAACTTAAGGGTAAACGAAACGTGATATGCGCTATATAGTTTGAAGCTCAAGTCCTTCAAGAAACTTATAAAAATGCTGTATATGTTAGTGTTATAATAACGTATTGTACTTTTATACGTTTCTTGAAGGACTCTAGCTTTAAACCTATAATAAAAAAATTCTACATCTCATATTTCCTGTGTACACCTGCCAACAAACGATTCATTCCAATATTTGAAAGCATTACGTATATGTTCACGCGAGTTCATCGGTCACCCACTTCCAAATAATGCGTACGATTATGTGCATCTCCCTTGCCCCCTCCCCCCCTGTTTTTGTTTTACCTTCCGCCAACCAGGATGATTAAAACCACCGTCAAGAAAGTCCTAATCATCGAACTGCCGCCGCAACTCGTCACCTATACCGCCGCAACTCGCGATTCAACCTATACCAGTGAAACACGAGTGAATTATCTACAGTGAATGGTGAAATCGGTGAGTCCCTCCTTTAACCACTTCCATCTATTATCGTTCCTCAAACCTATAGTGTAATCGCTCGCAAATTCTTTTTCAGACAATTTGAAACCGCAAAACGATCCTGATCATTACGATCGTTGTATTTTTCCAAAATATTTAAATTTTCGAAATCTATGAGCGCGTATTCCGTTTGGTTTACCCTTAAACGGTAGATGCAGATCTATAACGATGTCCGAACTAACAATTAACAAAATAATTTGTTCGTACACAAAATATCTACAGTTCCGGACTAGAAAGAAAATCCTCAATTTATTATTTATAACTTATTGAAGTTTGTAAACCTCATTGTAATATTTTAATCATTGAAGAAGATAATATTAACACATCCCAAATGAACCAAGAAACCGAAAAAACAACAGAAATTAAAAAGATTTCAGTTGTAGATCTGCATCTACCGTTTAAGGGTAAACGAAACGGAATACGCGCTCATAGATTTCGCAAATTTAAATATTTTGGAAAAATACAACGATCGTAATGATCAGGATCGTTGTATTTGTAAGCACATAAATTTTAAAATTATATTTATACTCTACAAATAACATGACCGGTCAGTAGCTGAGTTGGCATCGCGTTTGGTTCTCACCCAGGCATCGCGAGTTCAATTCCTCAACTGGCTAAGTCCTCCATTTACGACACAAGCAACATCTTCCGCTTACTGTGATGATAGTAGGAGATTTTCAAATATTGTCAGGTTATTCGTAACCATGGAATATTTGTCTTTCTTTAAAAAAAAAACATCGAGTCCATAAAATTCCAAAATTTCAACTCCCTTCAAATACGACACTTAATTTTTTATCAATCCTATTATTTAAAAATCTGAATAATATAGCCTGGACTACTTACAACTACAGCTTGCCAATATTATAAAAATCCATCATGCCCAAACTACCTAAGCGTCACTTTCTTAATCTTAAGGCATTCAGTTTACTTTCTTCCTTCTTTCAGTTCAATAACTCACCACTATACGTCAGAATTGGTATTTGGACAATTTTTTGTTAGTGACAACCGCGTTCAGTCCTCCGTTTTGGCGTTTCCTGCATTCACCCTTATTTCAATACCCTTATCAGTCTTTCCATCTCTCGTAAACATGCTTCCCGAATACACAAACTCATCGACATGCTCCAAATATTCTCCATCCGCACCTTAGGATAAATTCCCCGTATATGTGCGCAATATAACACAAAATAATATTGACATTCTTAACAATAACTTCCAGCAATATCGAACCGAAGTAATAGCGTGCGATCACAAAGTAATCTATCAGTAAAGAATGTTTTGAGAGCATCTCCTATCCCCATCCTATCTTACTTATCTTCTTGTATGTTTAAAGTAAAAGAAAACTATTGTCTGTAACAAATATTAGCTTTTTGGCTGAGCCTTGTTTAACCACCAATGTATACATTTATCTTTGTATTAAGAAAACTGTTGTTTCTAACAAATAAATAAATAAACAAAATATTTCTTAAATGAAAGATCAAACATTGTTTTAACCACAATTATTTTCCATGCCTACCGGTTTCGGAACAACCGTTCCATAGTCAGGCCAAAATATATACAAAAAAAATATTACAAAATTATAGCAAAACAAACAAAATAAGTGTTACAGTGAGAATGGGCAAACATATTTAAAATGGGGCTTTAAGATTGTATTAACAAATAGACCCATTATAAATATATTTCCTTTCGCCCTTTCCTAATTCTCCATATCTTCCCTTAGTCTTTAATAATCCCTAGTCACGCCCCCAACCCCACTGTGACACTTATTATTTATGGTCTGCCATAATTTTGTAATATTGTTTGGTAAATATTTTGCCCTGACGATGGAACGGTTATATCAAAACCGGTAGACGTGAAAAATAAATGTGGTTAAAACAAAGTTTGATTGTTTCCTTTGATTATAATGGATAAAGTAATAGCTTCGTACAATAGTATAAAATATTTCTCATTCATTTTAAATAAATAAAAGTATTTTGGTTAGATTTTAGAAAATGTTTCACCCTTAAAAAAGAATATTAAACATATTCAGTCAAGTGAGAAAGTGTTCACTTTGTCAGACAGTAAAGTTTATTTTAAATTCGAATTTAGCGTGCGTAAGCCCAATACGTTTAGAGAATGTGACTGAAATTGGGAGAAATCAAATTAATTTAAAATAAATTGGTAATATAATTTGCTTTCGTCTCATTTTTTTTATCTAGAGCTTGACATTTTATTGTGGATATTTAATATCATGGAACTATAAAATGTTATTACTATAACAGCACCAAGCTACTGACTTTGTCTTTGAAACGTGTTCTTCACATTCAAATGTTTCCACTTCTTCGCGACGGATAAAGGCAATACATCATAATTAATTTTTACGTTTTTTTTTTTTAATATATTATTAATCTGTGAATACGGTTATGTCGATACATGAAATTTGAGGAATATAAAAAAAAATTTCCCTTCCATGTAATTATCTCCTTTGCAAAGCGGTAAATAATATAAATAGAATAAACATAAAATATATAAATATCGTATTGTGAAATTTTTGTCTAGAGTGCCAGGGATCATTTCTCCCTCTTCCTGTGTCAACTGTGGTTAGAGGTGCATACATGTGAAGATAATCTTCTCTACCCGGTGAGCGGGCTGCCTATTGCTACTGTAGAGCTTTAATTTATTTTTATTTCAAAGAATTATAAACTGTATTTTATGTTCAGGGGGCACTTGCTGATGGTAATCTTATATTTAAGGCCGCTTACTAAGGTAACGGAATTAATAAGATGGAATTTGGGTGGAGAGGGAGGGAGTTAAACATAAAATTAACATAGAATATGATGTAGAATCATCTCCTTTCGGAAAGTACAACTAATTTCTGAACGCAGTTTGGTTAAAATTAAATTTACAGTTCAACCATTGTGTTTTTTTTTAAATTACTTTGATTTTCCTATGCCCTCAAGTTTTGTCTACGTTTAAATGTCAGTTCTTACGTAAAGACGTTAATTATTTAAAACTTGTCTATAGTTTACGCGTGGCTTGATGGTAGTCGCCTGGACAGGAATTAAGCCGGTGATCCACATAATGAATTAATTGTTGGCCACTACAAAGGTCACGGTGTTAATAAAGCCAGTTCACTGGAAGCGTACCCCACTCCGCGTTGCAGCATCAGCTTTGGGCGATGACTAAACAGCATAATTCATGTGATTTCCCAGAATGGCTTACGGCCGGCATTGGCATATTTGAACGGCGTTAAGTGATGAATCACTGACAAATGAATTACAATAACGTAATAGACGATATTTGATTGCGGTATTATATTCTCACTTAAGGGCCAGCACTAAAAACTGGCCCTTAACATAACTTTGAAGGTTTGCTAACTCAAGCAAAACTACAAATGATTAAACTGTAAAATCTATGCGGGTAGTTAGGAAAATACATAACGTTTTAAAATGCAAAAATCCTCAAACTATACTCTTTAAATACAAAAAAAGATAATACCTGAACTTTGAAAAGCTGAGAAGGCAATTTTGAACGTTTTATCTAAAATTCCAGCACATATTTTGTATGGAGTTAAAATATTACGATTTAAAGATTATTGTAATTTGAAACATAACATATTTTTCAAATTACCTTAAATCGAATTTACAGATAAATAATTCGTAGTATTTCTTAAGTTAATTACCTTAGACATTAATTATTACATTCATAATCTACTCGTAAAGTTACGAATGGAAAATCCCTAGAAGTGTGATCTATACCGATTGAAAGAAAACTGACGTCGAAAAAGATTGACCCAATTCAGCCGAAAACGGAAAAAAAATTACATTACTTCGAGAGTGCCAGATACGCTCACAGAGAATTTCTCTCGACTTTTCTCTTAGCAAAAAACAAAACTGTGAGAAAAATTAAAACATAATTCGTTTTGAATGGAATAACTTACTGAAGCTTATAAACCTGATTGTAATATTTGTTTGAGCATTGAAGATAATATTATTAAATCTCAAATGAAATATAAAACAGAAAATAAAATCAGATAGGCACATCCGAGACATTACCTAAATTTCAAATAAACTATGGTAAAATTTTGCAGGCAATATAGAAAGGTAGCAGTCAAAAACATTCATTGAAGATTTTATTAACATTTCTTCAAATGATGTTAAGTAACTTTGTGGAGTAATATTTATTAAATTAATGATAATTACCTGGTTTAAAACTACCGTATTTAGTATGTAAATACCTTCATGTTTCAGGAGCAAAGCTCACCTCTTCAGGATAAATAATTTACTAGGAAGTTATTTGTAATAGATTGTTTATCCTGAAAAGGTAAGATTCGCTCCACAAACATGTGTAGATATTTACGTATTGAATGCTCTGGTTTTAAAAAAAGTAATTATTATTAATCTAATTTAATGTTATTAACAGTTTTTAAATTGAAGTACAATATTGATAAAAATGACGGAAAGCAATAGGGTGGAATTAGTTCAGTGGATAAGAGCGAGAGGTACTGGGTTCCAGTTCCAGATGCAAGCGTTATCTTTTCTATTTTTTGTGACTTTTCTGTTTCATATTGCATTTGATTAAAAAATAAAGCGAAATTCGTAGCTTTAATTTAGAAAGACAAACAAATAACTATTCATATATTACTTTCTATAGAAAACAAGCTAATTTACGGTTGAGCTTTTAAGTATTTCGAAAATATTTTTTATTTGACAAGAGAGTCCGTGGGTTGATTCTTAAATAATATCCACCTCACTCAAATTAACCACATAACTACCGAAATAATTATTCTCTGTTACGGAAAGGCTTCGTATATTAAAGTTTTCTATGTGAGCTTAAATCCGAGCTTTCCAAATTTAATCAAAAAAACATTTTTCATTCAGATTATTAACATTCTCCCTGAACTCTTGCGTGTGTAGCGGCAATAAGAAATTATTTAATTGGGCACGTTGACATTTATTCCCGGCCAAGGACGTTCCAGTTTCAGTAAGGCTTCACCTCAACTTAAGCGATAATAATTACCCTCGTTAAAAATAATTAAGCTTTGCATACGTTCACAGAAGTAGGCTGGTCAAAGGTTCAAGAAAAAAACTTCTTTAAACTCTCTTTTCGAGAGGGGCTTGCTTAGCTTGTTCTAAATCAGAATTTTAAATTCAGGACTTACAAAATTAATTCTAATTACCCTTTTTAATAATTAAACTTTTTTTTTTGAATAATGAAAACGTATACATTTTTTAACCACTTTAATTGAATATAATAATCTCGACCAGTTTCGGAAGTACCCTTCCGTCGTCAGGAATATATTAAAACTAAACTACGATATAAAATAATTATAGATAAACATGAATATTTAGGTGTTGGATTGGGACCCGACCAAAGGGGAAAGGATAATTAGAGATTTATTGGGAGGAACAAAACAGATCACTGGAAAAATATCTAGAACAGGATTATATACTAAATTTACTTGATTATTCAATATACTAGAATTATTATTTAGGGATTTTCTAATTTAATCTGCTTTTAATTCATCTAATTATTATTATACCTATATTATTACGGTGAAAATTTTGATCCCTCGTTTCTCTATAAAACATATGATATGTATGATTGGTAAATTCTGAAAAATTATTGTTATTTTAACAATAATTTTTCAGAATTCCGTGATTCGAATATTAACACCTTAATATTTGTGTATGTCTGTCATTATTTTTATCGTACGTTAATTATAATATTGTCCTGATGAAGGTGGGGTACTCCGAAAACCAGTAGATCATTATATTAAATTGAAGCGGTTAAAATAAATTCATGTGCTTATATTATATTAAATTTATTAATAATGATACCACAAAGTAATTATACATTTACGGAAGAAATAATTTATTTAATCGTTTAAAAGTAAACGAAAAAAATTAAATTCATTAAGTAAATCTCAGATCATAAATTATTATTCGTTGATTTGAAAGCTAAATTACGTATCCATTTTTTCAAATGTTATTAAAATAAAACTATATCTTTTATAATTTCTTCAAATGATTGATAACTTTGTGGCGTCATTATTAATTATATAATTAAAAATACACTTTGTATACACCACTTTAATTATATAATTATATTAAAGTGGTGTATACAAAGTGTATTTTTAATTATATAAAACTATATCTCTTATTAAAAAAAATCCCGTATATTTTAAATTCATTCAAGAATCTGGCAGAACCGTTATAATACAGAATTCAACTCATATCCCTGAAAAAGATTTAATTGGTCGGAAATTTCTAGTAATATAGGCATTAGCTATGCGTGAGGAGGTGGTACTCGTACTTGCAAGGGATCAAAGCCATTGATATTGCGCTAGATATAGGCACCCGTAGGCGCCTTGTGAAGACAATGGGTCCTACGACTAGGAAAAAAGGATCACTGAAGTTTTAGTTAAATGCATCTATGTAAATGTAAAAAAATATATTTTAAAATTAATTTAGAGATTTTATCCACAATTCAAATATCATCAATATTTCTAACATTCATATTAATGAGTATTGGAAAATAATTCTAATTAAAAGTTGTGTCCAAACTTGTAGTAAATAAATGTTTCCCGTAATTATTAATAAAAGTAATCAATTAAAAAAAATGTTTTTAATTACGTTATTTTACGTATTTATATTTTTATGTAATACGTAATTTTAGAAATCTAAAAAAGATTACTACTCAGTTATACATTCCGGAGCCACAAGTATCCATTTCATTATTTAACAATTATAATGCTGTTCGGCTGACTGCAGTCGGCAACTATTCATTGCAGAACTTCTTGAAGCACTGCAGTAATGTCGATCTTTTAATGGATAGTAGTGAACTTGTAGTGAAACAACACAAAACTGCGCTTTATAAATGCTTTGTTATTATTATTATTATAGTGGTATTTCGTTCCAAAGTTCTGTTGATGAATAGCTATAACTACCCTCAAATAATTATGGCTCGTGTCAAATAAACAGAGGGGGTAGACCACCCTATGCAATGTATTTAAGGTGATGACCATGGTATGTGTTGTTGCAACTGAAGCGTTCATCCGTCAGTTGCATATACCAATAAAGCTGACGGGGGATTACAATTTACACATCACTAAAGATTAAAAAGCGTACGTAGGTGCATATCCCAAGGCATATTTTTTTTAGGATTAAGCCATTCAACATAAAAGACAATCAATAGCATTCATTCATTTAGGTAATAATTATAAAGATACTGTCGACCTATTTAACACATCAATAACAAAATATAAACATATTTTAGTTAAATTTATTTCGGCAAATAGAACAACTGTTCTAATAAAATAAATTACCCAGCTCTGCTTCGAATTTTTTCGTTTGATTTTGTGTAAATTAGATTATTATTTTGTCCTAACTTACTGGCTACGAAGGTATTGTTAAAAGTTGTTCTGTGAATTCAATGTTGATCACTAAAATACCCCCCTTAAATGCCCAACATTTGCACACGGTTAACATTTCTCATATGTAAACGGGTCGATTCTACGACTCGTTCTGTGTCCAACGGCTCGGCTGTAAAATGAGCTGCCGGTCTCTGTGTTTCCTCCCTCCTACAACATGGGTCTCTTCAAGACCCGAGTTCACTCCTTCCTATTCTCTAAAAGACCCTCCACGCAGCATCCCCAAATATAATATAGGCCTTGAGAGAAATTTTTTCCCTCAGAGCCTCCTATGTGGAGTTACAGTAAAAAATAAAATAACAAAAATCTTTCACGAAACGTGTAACGGCCCAACCTAACTGTCCAATACAGTGATTTTTAATGTTTTTTGGTGAAAAATAAAGGTCACTTGGATACCGAAATGCCATCTCCATTTTTTACTCCAAATACACACAGGAATCAGTAGTTAAAGTTTTTCGGGTACGTCCTGATACACCCTGTATAATTAGCCGGGAAACGAAAGAACTGGCAGAATAATACAACTATTATTGACGGCGTTGAAAACAGAAGGCCACGCTAAGGCAGCAGGGGCTTCTAATTAGGCCCACAAAGCCAGGGAAATTATATGTACGTCTATTCCATGCACGCTGAAAAAACTATGTAAACCGAATGAAGTTTCCGCAAAGGGAACTAATTTCCAC
>JAHDVE020004278.1:0-35591 GCA_022606495.2 Halesus radiatus
CGTCTCTTCTGAAGAAGAAATGTATCACCTCCTTGCTAGAATAGAAGAAGAAAGCTGTAATCTAGGTCTACTGATCAACAAAGAGAGAAAAAACTAATGGTGATCAACAGAGGAAACACCTCGGTAAGAACAAATGCTCTCACAGACTTAGAGATGGTGAATAACTTCACATACCTAGACTCGTCTATAAGTAACGAAGAAGGTTGTAAAACAGAAATGAAAAAAAAAGATTTGAATGACAAAAGACGACATGAACAAATTGCAAAAGACAGTGACAGAAGCATCACGAAGAGCACCAATATGAGACTCATTCGGTCGCTGATTTTCTCCATATTTCTTTATAGTGTGGAAACATGGTCACTCAGAGCCAGCGAAATGAAACTGATAGATGCCTTCGAAATGTAGTTGTAAAGAAAAAGGCTCAGGATTCCATATCATTTCCATCAATTGTCTGCCTCCAGAGTATCTTTAGAATAATTGGACATTTTGATCGCTAAACCAAGAAATCCAACCTAGATAAGCTCATGGTCACTGGCAAAATGGAAGGCAGGAGAAACAGAGAAAGGTCACCGATGCATTGTAGAGACCGAATTTTGCAGGTGTCTGGAACGTTGGTGTCCGCAGCTCTCCACGTAGCCCAGAATCGCGAGGAGTGGAGGAGCCTTGTACACGAGGGAAATTGGAGTTGGGGTCACGATCCTCAGCAATAAGGAAGCGACTCAAAAAGAAGATGTTCATAGCTGGACGTCCGAATAATATGTAAGAATTTAATAATAATACGGAAAAGTAACGGATCAGACGTTGAACGCTGGTTGATAAATGAAACAATGCGTGCTGGAAGTATGCTAGAAAATGAAAACGATATCTGACACAAACTATTTTTTTTAAAACCATCATTTTTAGTAACATCATTAGACAAAAAAAAACGGTATGACAGTAAAGTTAATCATTACTTCCGGGATCTAAGGAACCATAAATGATCAATTTGGAGGTCTTCGCTTGGATGAGAAGATGAGTTTCACAAATTGGTGATTGGCTGAATTACCTGAACTAAGAACACTTCCGATGGTAAGATGAAGGGAACTGGTCCGATGCCCATTGAGAACGTACTGACACATACGGACAGGGAAGTTACTGGGATCCAACCGTAGGGTGAAACGTCATAGCCAGTATCACGGACGTAGAAGTAGGTTCCGAGGGTGGCCATCGACAGGATCACGGTGCAGCATGAACTAATTAGAAGAATCTGGAATAATAACGTATAATTTGAAGAAACTGTTTGCAAAGATATTATAAAATTAAGTGATAAGGATCTGAAAACAATAAATGAAATGTCGAAGACTAAATCATTTATTAATTGATAAACTAAAGTTATTAAGACAAGATTTTTGTGCATAGCGCAAAGGGTAACAATTATTTTTATAAACAATAATTATTAGCCTAAAACACTCATCCAAATTGAAAAAACCTCCCGAGAAAAGATAAATGTCGCCGGCAGGACTCGAACCTGCATCCTTCTAATATCCGGTCAGATGCTCTACCATTGAGCTACGTCGGCTTATCGCAAACCCGCCAAGTTAATCAATATATACTAGTGTTTCATTCAATAATTACGGTTTTTTATTATATTTCACCTTTAAACAACCAACTTTATTTGTATGAGGAAGGCTTGTAACTGCTAAATCCCTCACTAGGTGGCGTCGAGACAAATTATGTCTTCATTTTGGATGAGTGTTTCAGGCTAATAATTATTGTTTATAAAAATAATTGTTACCCTTTGCGCTATGCACAAAAATCTTGTCTTAAAAACTTTAGTTTATCAATTAATAAATATTTGAAAGGTCAAAACATTTTTTCACCAATAAAATGAAGACATAATTTGTCTCGACGCCACCTAGTGAGGGATTTAGCAGTTACAAGCCTTCCTCATACAAACAAAGTTGGTTGTTTACAGGTGAAATATAATAAAAAACCGTAATTATTGAATGAAACACTAGTATATATTGATTAACTTGGTGGGTTTGCGATAAGCCGACGTAGCTCAATGGTAGAGCATCTGACCGGATATTAGAAGGGTGTGGGTTCGAGTCCTGCCGGCGACATTTATCTTTGCTCGGAAGGTTTTTTCAATTTGGATGAGTGTTTCAGGCTAATAATTATTGTTTATAAAAATAATTGTTACTAAATCATTTACCTAAGATAGTTCTTTGGGTTCAAAAGATCTTGTCATTTTTGCTACAAATATTGAGTAAAGTTATTGATAATATATGTCTATTTCTCATATTAATTCTTACTTTATTTTAATTCACTTAGAAGCACGGAAATTCAGTTACTGGAACTGATTAGAGTTGAATGGGGCTAGATCTGGTAAGTATGGGTCTTTTAAAACTTCTCAGAAACTAAGATTATTTATATCTGTGTATTATCTGAATTTTTGATCTGTCTATTGAGAAAAACTTATCATGTACAAATCTTTCGAGAGAACTTTTTATAAGTAGACCAGAATCATCCATGATTTATGTTATGCCAACCTTCCTGCCCAGTCGTTCAATGAGGGAAGAAGCAACTACGGATCCTGCGAGCTGAAGGAATCCGACAACAATACTGGCCATTGAAGGAGACAAGGTACTGCCAGCTTCTTCGAAGATATTATTTGCATATGTCACTACCGCAAAGATGCCAATGAAGCACTGGGCTGTCAATAGCGACACCGTCAGAGCGAGAGCTTTCCTTGAAGGCGGAGAGTTCACTGTAAATAATAAAAGTGTTTAAATCACCAACAAAATAAATCATTGTCCTATGATATTAATGCCAAAATAAATAACAAACGCGATAACATTAAAAAAATATTATAATAATTCAGCAACTTTCTAGAAGAACGATAAAGCCTAGGTACATACAACAGAGCTGCAGATAAAGGCACGATAGTATCAAGTAAATATGCTTAAAGTCATGGTAAATGCTTTCAGAGATTTGATTTATGGAGGTCAATAAACTAAACCCAAAAACATAAATAAATACTTACAGAGGAACTTCCATGGCGACACGTCTTCACTACCTAAAAAAATAAACAGTTTTAAAATTATTCCTGGAATATTTCATTACACATCGTATCCGTATTAGGTTAATAATTTTATGGATGCCCTTGGAAAAAAGCTTGCATTAATCAAATTAATAATTAACTTTTTCACGATTTTGGTAAATTACTATTTGTATGGATAGTATGGTTGAGCAACATATTATTATATATTTGTAAATAATAATTACTTTTCTTGGTATCATTGCCCTTTGCCGATGATTCTGCTTCATAAATGAGCTGATTCAGTTCTTTCTTCACAAGGGAACTGTCCACCGGAACTCTCCTTAACCACGCCAGAGCTTCACCAGCTTCCTACAATTACAACAAGTTATTGCAGACACAAATAATTTTTATAACTCACCAAAACAATATTGAATGTCTACAATAAATCGTCAGAAACACTCGATATTAAACTTCTAAACATGTATCCGTACAATGAGCGACGCAATGTAGCGTCTCAGGTTTCAATATCAATGATTAGCACGAAAACAGTAAACAAAATTAGTGCAGACAAAAACAGAAGTGGTCCAAGTACCGTACCTTGAGGTACGCCGCAAACTTTGTGTTGATTAATTTTTAAAATATTTTATGTCTCAATGATTTTTTCAACAATTTCGTAGCATGTTACTCCTCTCGTACATCGAAATAATAAAAAAGTAACATAACGGCACCCAGGCTGACAGCACCTATTTGAGCTACTGCTGGAATTAAAATACTGGCTATTTCTGAAAGAGGGATTTTGAAGCTAGCAGTCCACAATGGAGTGCTGATACCAACCCTGATGTATGGCGGTGAGGCATGGAACTGGCAGAGAAAGGATGAAAATAGACTGAATGTTGTAGAAATGAGATCTCTGAGACGAATGTGTGGTAAAACCATGTATGATCGTGTGAAAAATATTGAAATTCATAAAGAATGCAAGGCTGATGTAAGCGTAATAAGTAAGATTAAAGAAGGGACGCTTAGATGGTTTGGGCGTAATGGAGCGAATGAACGAAGAAAGGAGTGTAAGAAGAGATGTATGACGCGAAGATGAATGGAAAGAAGAAGAAGCCGAGGACGTCCGAGGAAGACATATAGCATGATCAAAGGAGTGAATCAAATGCCAGGTCGGACCATGTCAGAAGTCGGAATGACAGAAGAGAATGTATGAGACGTTGTATGAAAGTGAATGAAGCAAGAAGTGTATGCAAAGATCGAGTTGTTTGGCGGTCCGTCCTCTCTGCCTACCCCTGCGGGGAAACGGCGTGATGGTTAGTTAGTTGGGATTTTGAAGTATAATATACTCTTCTGAAGAGATGAGTTTTAATTTCACAAAATCTGTTCATCATTGTCTGTTTGAATATTTATTTTGGCATGCGAAAGTTTATTGCCGCTTGAGGTTTGATACTTTGAAAGCACATCGTAGCATTTGTTGGTATTAATTTGGCTTATATAACTATCATGCTAAATGCCATCCTAAAGATGGGTGAACACCATGGAAGTGAAGACCGCATCTTGGGGTATGAAGAGACTGAAAGAAGTTTAGGAGTTATGGAGTCCACGAGGTTCATGTGTAGAGGAAGAAATGTATTTAAAATGCAACAAATTATGAGTGTTTCATACCTTCAATTGATTAGTTTTGACTAGATAAGACGGAGATTCTGGCATTCTTAACATCATAATGAAGAAAATGACAGGCACTGTCAACATAATCATCAGCACGATGGAGTAGCTAAAATAGGCACCCAGGGCATATACAACTACGACACCAGTGTTGAAGGCGAAGGTCAGCACTGTTCCAAGTACTCCTCGGGCCTCCACGCTGGCCACTTCTGAAGAGTACAATGGAGTTATCAGGAGTGTTCCAGCACCTCCAAAGCCGATGATAAGCCTAGCGCAAATGAGAGCAGTGGGGTGGAGCCACAGAAGTTTCAGGGTCCAACCGATCTGTCGAAAAAATTAGAATTTATCACTAATTTATGAAAATAACATCGTCTTCTGTTTCAAATGCCCGGTCAGTGGCTGAGTTCAATTCCTTTCCAAGATATTTCACTTACTGTGATGGGTAGCAGGAGATTTTCAAAGTGAGGTTATTCGTAACCCGTATTCTTAAAAAAAGGAATAAGAAAATATTGTTTTCATAGCGAGCTTTTGATGATATTTTCAATATTTAGTGTTACACTAAAAGCTTCAATAAGTTAAAACTAATTTTAAGGTTTTATTAAGCGGTCGATTGCTTTTCACTACCTTTAAAGGTCTACAAACATCCGATTTGAAGGAAATGAGTGCAAAGGAATTGAATAATGGACCTGATTTAAGAATAGGCTGGTTGAACTGGGGAGCCTTCTGACGTGGTTCCTTCAGATAGTACGGATGAAATCGGATGATCGGTAGGCAGTTTTTCTATTTTAGCGCCGTAATTATCCACTTGCTTACCATGAATGGTAAGGCACTAGCCAGAGATGCCTTCTTTCTGCCAATCCTGTCGGTCAGCCATCCAAACACTGGAGTTCCGAAAATGGCGCCGACGCAAAAGGTGGAGGCCACCATTGAGCCCTGCAACACCGTAAGAGGAGCTCCCAGGGGAGAGTTGTCGACATCCGTGAGAATTGGTAGTGAGGGAGACACCCATCCTATGGCGCAGCCTTGGCTAAATGTCAGAATATTTGCTGGAAATAACAGAATTTGGAATTAATTTCAGTACAAAAACGTCTGAAGTCAATGGTCTGTCTACCTTGGCAAAGGTAAGTACCTTAGTTTCGAACCTCAGAGCGTCCAAAATTAAAGAAAAAAAAACACAATTTGTACCACTGTTATATTATTATTATGTCTATATATTATGAAGATCGTCTAAGAAATACCGGAAAATATAAAATAAGAGTTATTCGTTGTTTTTGTGTTTAATTCGTAGAACTCCATTTTTTTCCAGCTAATGTAAATCAACTAATGCAAATTACTTATGAAAATCAAATGAATACATTTTTAAGAGAAGCGTTTAAAAATCTGTTCAAAAAAACTTTTCAGACAATCGTATCCATAAATTGAAGAAATTCACCTGTAAATTGCTTAGCTAGGCTAGCCGGGTAGTAGTTACCTAAAGTCATTAAATAAATAAAAATAAAAAATTCACGCATCGGTGCGCAAATGCGTCCACAGCCCTCAACAATGTAAATAACTAAAGTGTAAAAAATATGTTAATATTTATTAAAAGCTTCTTACGCTTTTTAAGGTAATTTTATAGTTATTTTCGAGTCCTAAAATTCATTTTATGAATACTTTCCAGTCCTAAAAATTATAAGTATTTCAATAAATACCAACTCTTCTTGTGCCACCAATCATCTAATAAATGTAACATCAATAGAAAAGGAGCAACAAATAACCATGTAAAACTATCATCTCTATAGATAAATTATCTCATAAAACTGTGTTCATGTGAAGCGACCTGCCAGCTGCAGGTAAGTATGTTTTTCTGTATCTGTCTGTACATAATTAGTTAAGAAATATTTGTACAGCGCCCTTGAGGTGATTTTTCACAAAAACGGCGCTATACAAATCATCCAATTATTATTATTATTAGTACAGAAGTGCCACAAAACACATAAAAAAACTGATCGGTCTTAAAGGATGTAATAAACATATTCGTGTTTTTGGTTCGTGACGTTACTGCTGAAGTTTTTCTGGTATATAAAAAAATGCTTTATTTTCGCAGGTATTAAAAAACCATTTTTTTTAAACGTCTCTGTTTTGCAAACTGTCCGTGGCCTTTAGATACCGACATCAATGTCACCATTCACGGTTAATGAACATGGGTACACCTTGCTCTTGAAGAGACCCAGTCTGCTGTAGGTGGGAGGAAACACTACAGCCTGCAAATTGTTCTACTACCGAAATCTTCAGCACGCTCCGCTGTCATACAGACAAATTAGCTTCAGAGATTGTGACGCATCGTTCATAATTTTAAATAAAGCGGTAAATAATTAAAAAGCATTTAAATGCAGCCTACGGATTATTGCATCGTAAATATATATATATATATCGTACTGTAAAATTTTTGTATACAGTGCCAGGGAACATTTCTCCCTCTTCCTGTGTCAACTGTGGTTAGAGGTGCATAAATGTGGAGATAATATTCTCTACCCAGTGAGCACGCTGCCTATTGCTACTGTAGGGTTTTTATTTATTTTTATTTCAAAGAATTGTAAACTGTGTTTAATGTGCTAGCGGCATTTGCTGATGGCAATCTTATATTTAAGCCCGCTCACTAAGGTAATGGAGGGTATAAGATGGAATCTGGGCGAAGATTGAAGGGGTCGGTGCTGGGGACCAGCGGCCGAGGTTGGA
Source organism: Halesus radiatus (assembly GCA_022606495.2). Taxonomy (NCBI): domain Eukaryota; kingdom Metazoa; phylum Arthropoda; class Insecta; order Trichoptera; family Limnephilidae; genus Halesus; species Halesus radiatus. The sequence continues at coordinate 7,403 of JAHDVE020004278.1, forward strand.
TATGGAGGCATTCGATTTCGATTCTAATTTGGAATCAAATGTTTTGGTTAAATCTGTTATATGTTTTCGGAGTGGAGGAATTTTTTAATATAGTATGTGTCTTATGTTAACTGCATTGCAGTGTTATAACGCAGAAAAAAGTTAATGCGTTGTCTAGAGATATTTAAATTTAATATAAGTATATTGTAACAGAAATAATGCGATAAAAAAATACATAATATATTGTGTAACATATTAAATTCTAAAATAAAAGCAGAAGTTTTGAGAAATGCAAACCAATTCATAACACCTAATTTTAAAACAACTCAGATGCAAAACCGTTATATTTAACAGGCAATCAAAAATTACATAACCTCGCTGTTGAAATGCGCTGTATTAATGATCAATCAGAACAAATAAATCAAATTAAACTATTCTTTAAAAAAAAACTTACAATCGTAAATATTTAATACGAAACATTTTTTAAATAGAAGCAAATTAAATATTATGTATCGACCAAAGTAAGAATCGTGATTCCCCAATAAAACATAATAACTTCTCTTTTCTGATTAAGTATTAAGAATACCCTTTTAAATTTTGTAAAATACTTGGAATATAACTTATAAGAAATAAAAAAAATATATATATTTGATATATTTTGTACTTTCCGTAATAAGTAAACTTAGTTATTATAATAAATGGATGATTTGTATAGCGCCGTTTTTGTTCAAAATCACCTCAAGGGCGCCGCCTTGCCTATGGGGAATTTTTTGTTGTACGAAAAAAAATTATCTGTCCTAAAACGGGAACTTCCCAGTTAGAGAGTCAAAGTGTTCTTACTGTGAAACATTTTTCTGAATTGAATAAATTAAAAAAAGAAATAAAAATTTACATTGAAAACATTTTTTTTTCTTTTGCATGAAATAGTTTTAAAAAAATTCTTCCATTTTATGTTTTTTTCTTACCCTTTACGAAAAATCTTGTTTTATAATTAAATGTACAACTTGAAATTAAATGCGTAATACGATCATAGACGGTTTTAAACACATTCGCCTCAGGAATCTCATTTCCATCGCATTCAGTCAATTTTTCATCAATAATAATATATTTCGCATCATGCCTCAATTAGGGATGCCATAGTGCCACTGTGCGGTAGTCGCATAAAAACAAAAATAAATATATCAAATTCATTGACTTACTTAATCGTTGAAAAAGATAATATTAACATCCTAAAAAAAACACACAAAATAAAAAGGTATCAGTCGCATCTGGGACACGAACCCAGGACCACTGTCTTTGACAAGTCATGAATTTGAGGCATGACATCTATTAAGATGGCGTAAATTTAAATGGTCTCATTAGCTTAGTCGGTAAAGCGGTTGTCCCAGTAAGACAGAGGTCCCGTGTTCGAATCCCAGACGCGACTGACACCTTTTTTATTTTGTGTGTTTTTTTTCGGTTTTGTGTTTCATTCAGGATATGTTAATATGATCTTCTTCAATGATTAAATATTACAATGATGTTTACAAACTTCAATAAATTATTAAAAAATAAATTGAATCACTTACTTACTATAACGGCGAAGAATTGATTACGTACACCGCCCCCTTTGGAACCGTCATCTGCCATATTAATTTATTTATTTCACAAGTATTCAGATAATAAATAAATTATTCAATCAATACACTATTATTTATTTTTGATACACGCAATACTACATATGACTTGAAATTAAAACTGACAACTCAGTTAAATAATATAAGATATTTTAAAGAATAATCAAATACATATATTAAGATAAGATAACAGTATTATTTGACAACAATAAAATATATATATTAGACAAAATGATCGTTTTTATCTATTATTTCTTTTAATGGCGACTTTTTAAAAATTTAGTTTTTTAAGTAGTGTTAAGTTTTTTTTTATAATTTTTTTTTATTAGTATTCGGCGAGCTTACAACAAGGCTCATTAAAACGGACTGAATATGATCGGAAGAATTTCGGTTCTAAGTCATTCATTTACTCCGTAATGGTCACGTGGATTTAGTGGAGTAGAAGTTCACAATCGCTGAGATGATAAATATTTTGTTGTTTGTTTAGGCGCAGGTGTTCAAGTAATTTTTTTAATATAATTATGACACTGGTTGTCTAAATTTGGTTGTTTTAATTCTTTGGAATGACTTATTGAGGCTTATAAACCTCGTTGTAATATATTTTTTTATCATTGTAGAATTTTTTTATTTTAAAACTGATGATTCGGAATAAAGTTATGAAGTTGTGAACTCGAGATTTGGAATAAAGTTATGAAGTTGTGAATTCTTGCTTGTCATTAGGGTGCTATAATTGATTTGATGGCGAAAGTAACTATCTTCAAATAAAGAAACATTCATTTGAATATTTTATTTCATTCCAAACGTTTATTTTTTCAAAATATATCTAAATCATAAAGTTCGAATGAAATCCAATATGTAAAACTATTGCTATAACGTTTTAAAATTAGTATGAAAAACATTGAACCCGCCATGTTTTATCTAGGTTAGCCCATAGATATAACAGTCTGATTAGCCACAAATTACATATTTAAAAGATGAAGGTTTTTTTGGGTAGAATATTTTCAAAATGAAAACACATGATTTTGCATTACTTCCTATTGCATCGCCTTAATTCATTTCCGTCGATTTTATCGATCTCATATCCAAAATTAAGATTTAATTATATTTTTATTTTCTTTTTCTATTTCAAGTTTCATTGGAATTTGTAAATATTATCTTCTTCAGAATGTTCGTGGAAGGGTGAGTTTCAGGTTTTGCAGCCCTTATAAGATCCAGGGTAGCTGGAATGAGGGAAAGAATAAACAGCTCCGGGAATATCCACATCATGGAGGCCCACCTCAGTCCAGCCTCCAGCATCAACGCATACTGGAGAAAGATGGCCCCCACACAATTTAAATGTCGCAGCATCTTAAGTGCTATATTTTCAACTTATTATTATTTTACTTTCAAATTCGGAATGAACAGAATTACTTTGTAATCACTAATTTATTAATATATACATATCAACATGTTTCTAAAACGACGCTTTCCTCATCAGGAATACAACAATAATAATTATTCCTGATTAGGAAAGCTTCGCTTTCGAAACATGTTGATATGCATATATTAATAAAGTGGTGATTACAAAGTAATTTTTAATTAATTTATTAATAATGCCACAAAGTGAATAACAATCTTTTGAAGAAATTATATTAATTAATCTAACATTGTCATTTTTAGAGATTTCGTAAAATTTTCAAGAAAATAAGATAGGAAGTACGCTTTCAACCTTCTATTAAATGTATTTTTATATGTTTAAATTTTTAAAAATAGATTAGAAAAAAATGGTTTTAACGAGAATCAAACTCAATTAAGGTTTTCATTAATAATATCACCTGTAAATGCGAGCCCGAGAAAAACGGTAGTCACAACACCTGTTGACGAAACTCCACGATGACAGTACTTCAAGAGTATTTCCTCATAGATAAGATAAATAAAAAAGATTAAGGTTAAGCAAATGATTGAGCAAGATATGTGCATAGATGCATCTTGATTGGCCTCTAACTGCATTGTATTTCTCCTTTCACGCTGACTCGTTAAGTAGTCGGACAATGAACAAGTAAATTAAACAAACTTATTACCAGAGACGTGCCGTCCATATAGGTACATAAGCACTGCCTACCCTACGTTACTCGCATAAAAATATAAATTCCTTACAAGAAATAAGTCATCCCTTTAAAAAATACGACGGAAGACTTGCCAACCATGGAGCGCAGCTCCACGCACGCCACACTGACCGCACCACTATAACGTGTCAAAGGCAGGAAATACATATGCAAAATGACGTACCTACACGTCATATTCGAATATTGACTCTATTATATACATTCGAATGTACATATGCGTGAACTGCGCGTCAAGGGACGACTCGTTTGTATTATTGTGTAAAAGGCAGTGCTTTTCAGCAATATCAGAAAATGTAACAATCAACGCCATCTGTTGGTACATCCATTGATTAGAACAACTTTATTAACGAAATATCACGTTTGCTTTGTTTTTTTTTATCGGAAAAAAGTAGAGAAATTATATATATACACTAATTGGCTTCTAATATTCATAATAAATTTTTTTTAAAAATATTTTCATGCGACTAAGGTAATCCCAACCATCATCGGCTTTTTTCAGAGTTCATTTTATCATCATCAATTACATATTTCGCTCTTTTTTTTACTACCTATACTGATTACAAGATCTGTGCACGCCATTGCTTATTACGTATGTACACAAAGATAATTTAAATTAATCAATTTACATATTTGTATACGGACTACTGTTGGCTAATAAGAGCATGAAATATAATACCAATAAGGAACAATAGTAATTATAGAAAATGGATTGTGAATCGTACATAATAATAATAATACTTTACTTATTCCGGAATATGGGGAGGTTAGTGCAGTCTCACATCCTGTAAAGTATATATGGGGAGGTTAGTGCAGTCTCACATCCTGTAAAGTATATATGGGGAGGTTAGTGCAGTCTCACATCCTGTAAAGTATATATGGGGAGGTTAGTGCAGTCTCACATCCTGTAAAGTATATATGGGAGGTTAGTGCAGTCTCACATCCTGTAAAGTATATATGGGGAGGTTAGTGCAGTCTCACATCCTGTAAAGTATATATGGGGAGGTTAGTGCAGTCTCACATCCTGTAAAGTATATATGGGGAGGTTAGTGCAGTCTCACATCCTGTAAAGTATATATGGGGAGGTTAGTGCAGTCTCACATCCTGTAAAGTATATATGGGGAGGTTAGTGCAGTCTCACATCCTGTAAAGTATATATGGGGAGGTTAGTGCAGTCTCACATCCTGTAAAGTATATATGGGGAGGTTAGTGCAGTCTCACATCCTGTAAAGTATATATGGGGAGGTTAGTGCAGTCTCACATCCTGTAAAGTATATATGGGGAGGTTAGTGCAGTCTCACATCCTGTAAAGTATATATGGGGAGGTTAGTGCAGTCTCACATCCTGTAAAGTATATATGGGGAGGTTAGTGCAGTCTCACATCCTGTAAAGTATATACGAGTACAAATAATATATATTCATAAAAATGGAAATGTAAAGAGAAACATAATGGATGTAAGTGAATTATTGTACTTGAGATTGATGGAGCTAATATATTTCTCCATCTTGCTTCTATGCTGGAATCTGGACTCTGGCGGGATTCAATGATGAGGATATTTCCGGGTTTGTTTACCCTCTCCCTAAATCCTTCCACCCGGGTTCTTACGAGGACTGCAAAGCCAGGAACTCGCCCCTCCGTGAGCATGTTGGAGGCACTGCAGTGTCTGGAAAGACCGAACATCGCGCGGTAGGCGTTGCTGTACTGTACGCAGTCTTTCCACGCTACCCTTCTTGAAGTTCGCCCAGAACTTGCATGTGTAAAGAGTTGTACAGAACGCAAAAAACAGCATCGTTTTCAAGAGTGGAAATGAAGCAATGGTTTATATTGTTCTTTTGGTGATTTCTCCTATCGGATTTTGGTTATAATAGGTGAGGTGTTAACGTATTTGTGATATAGTAATATCATGAAATGATTATACAATTATGTTAAAGAACAATAAAAGGAAAAAAAAAAAATGTCGCCGGCAGGACTCGAACCCGCACCCTTCTAATGTACGGTCAGATGCTCTACCGTTGAGCTACGTCGGCTTATACAGGTGAAAATATAATAAAAACAGTAATTATTGAATGGAACACTAGTATATATTGATTAACTTGGCGGGTTTGCGATAAGCCGACGTAGCTCAACGGTAGAGCATCTGACCGGACATTAGAAGGGTGCGGGTTCGAGTCCGCCGGCGACATTTATCTTTGCTCGGAAGGTTTTTTCAATTTGGATGAGTGTTTTAGATTAATAATTATTGTTTATAAAAATAATAATTGTTACCCTTTGCGCTATGCACAAAAATCTTGTCTTAAGTTTTTAAGAACTTTAGTTTATCAATTAATAAATATTTGACAAGTCAAAAGCAATTTTCACCAATAAAATGTAGACATAATTTGTCTCGACGCCATCTATTTGAGGGATTTAGCCGTTACAAGCCTTTCTCATACTAATAAAGTTGGTTGTTTACAGGTGAAATATAATAAAAACAGTAATTATTGAATGAAACACTAGTATATATTGATTAACTTGGCGGGTTTGCGATAAGCCGACGTAGCTCAATGGTAGAGCATCTGATCGGCAATCAGAAGGGTGCGGGTTCGAGTCCCGTCGGCGACATTTATCTTTGCTCGGAAAGGTTTTTTTCAATTTGGACGAGTGTTTCAGGCTAATAATTATTGTTTATAAAAAATAATAATTGTTACCATTTGCAATATGCATAAAAATCTTGTCTTAAGTTTTTAAGAACTTTAGTTTATCAATTAATAATTTTAATTATTGACTTTTATGCTTTTACTAGTGGGTCTATAAAAATATTACTTCTACTTCCCTAAAACAGTGGTCCATCTGTGATTATGGATTGAGAAAGAGCAAAATACATGGTCCTTAAAGTTGTGTGTGAGAAGATGTTCCTAATACTTTTTAAGAGAAACATTTTTTTTAGTTTGGCTACTATATAGTCAATGTGGTCAGTCCAGCGTAGGTTTGCACCAAATATGATTCCTGAATTTTTTTTCAATTATTTAAAATTTTGGATTCTGTCGCATTGAAAGAATGCATTTATTTTTGAATAGTCGTGTAATTTTAGTTCGAAGGTTGGGAGAGGCTGTCCTCTTTAAGAAATGCTATATGTTATATATCTATTTTTTTTTGCATTTGGAGTAAGTTGTTATTATTAATCCAATGTTTAACGATAGTAAATTTTTTCTCAGGAAATTTAAAGTTAAGCAAAATATCTCTAAGCCTAAGGAAAAGGATAAGGAATTTTCCTTAAAAAGATCGGGAATAGGCCTCCTGATTAAATTTGACAGAGGCATATATTCAAAGCCCGGGGTCTATAGAAAAAGAAAAGGTTCAACACCTATTTTTGTTTAATTTATATTAAATTTGATTGTAGGAACACTTTTTCAAGGTTTTAATTCATAGATAATTTCGTTGAATGGCCCTGCTATTTCTTTAGAAACATCTTCAATGTCAAGTGTCACTTCACGTTATATCATTTTTAAAGGAGCTGTCAAATTTAACAAGGTGATTTTAAAGTAATTATTTTATACTAATGTTAACGATAAAAAATCTTTACTTGATCAGGTGGCTAAGACAACTCGTTAGCACAAATGGTAGAGTCGTCCTCCCGCCTAGATGAAGATCCCAAGTTCATGTCTTCGACGTCACAATTTAACCATTTTTATTTTCTAAATGTTTACCTAATTCATGTTGTTTAAATATTATTAATGTCAATAAAATAAATACTTTCTTATTAACCACGAACACATTTTATTTTTCACAAACCGGTTTCGCTTAGATCAAGCTTTGTCAGGATAAATATGATAACTAAAGAATAATACAGAGTTATCGGTTATATTTGACGACCTTTATGGTCGAGGGGTAAGGCTCTCGACTACGAATCCGAAGGTCGCGGGTTCAAATCCCGGCGTGCGCAAGTAAATTTTATTTAATTAATTTGTATTTCACAATTAATTCATATAACACTAATATATAGTATATTTTGCACACACGTTCCAGAGTGGAAGATACTCTCAGTGTCGCTCTGGTGAAAGACCACCATTCAGAATTGAAACGTTGCTTGAAATGGATTTTAGCCGTGTTTGGTGACCAGATCTGAATAGCCAGGTATTCCCCACCTTCCTCTTCACCCTCTCCTTCCCCTCCCCAATACCTTCAGCCTCACAACATTCCCCAATTGGGAATGCCATAGTATCACTGGCTCCAGACGGTTGGGAGCAGTTGGGACTCTTGTGCGGTATTCAAATAAAAAAAAATTGTTAGAGAATACAATAGGGCGAAATAGAATATAAAAGAGAGCGTACAGAGAACAAAATATTATAGGGAGACAACAATATAAAAGCATTATGTGTAAGAGGGAGACAACATTAAGATACGTTAATAATAATAGATAGTAAATATAATATATGTTAAAGTTGTCTCCCTCTTACGCACAATACTTTTCTATTGTTGTCTCCCTCTAATCTTTGTTCTCTTTTCTCTCTCTTTTGTATTCTATTTCACTCTATTGTATTTTGTAACTATATATATTACCGATAATTCTGTATTATTCTTTAGTTTATTATATTCAGAGAAGGGATTTCATCGCAAACGTCAAAAGAATATTGTTCAACATATTCTGCACATCTCTGTATACGTCAGAACCGTGGGTGCATTACACTGCATCCCAATGGCAAAAGATGAATGTCACCTACAATAATGCATATCGCCAACTATTCCGTCTACCAAGATACTGCAGCGCTACAGAAATGTGCCTGGAAGGACGAGTGCACCCTTTAAACACACTTCTCCGCCACCGCATGGGAAGCCTATGGTGCAGAGTACGCCAATCCAAGAATACCATCATTACTGGAACGGCTGCATGGTTGGAGTCTCCCTTGATGGCTATTTGGAGACGAAAGACCGTCAAATATCCACCATAAACTTATTCGTTTTTTTTTCTCTCTTAGTGAATGAACTTATTTTGCATATTTTACTAAGTAATATTTTCTAATACGTTTCTTTTTTTTCTTTCTTTTATTTTACGTACCTATTGTCATTTAATTGTTTGTATTATGTACACTTATGAAACGTATTAAATTGCACTACCCCTGCATACCTTCCGGAATAAAGAACTATAATTATCATTAGTAAATGATCTCGCATTAGGGAGTATGAATGTAAATAAAGCAATCTGTATGTATCGAGACAGAATTGTGCAGTGTTCTGTCTTTTCTGCCTATTCCTGCGCGAAAAAGGACCGATGATTAGCTAGATTGATGACAGTTTGATAGATTCAGCGCCTTTGAGGTGATTTTTCACAAAAACGGCGCTATAGAAATCATCCAAGTGTTATTATTGTTATTCGCCTATCTTAACAAACGGATTGCAGGTGGGAATGCTGTCCTTGTTCTACCAGTATTTTTAATGGGAGATGCTCTGAGGAACTAGCGTCATTGATCCCTTCGGGACTGGTGCACAGTCGGGAAACACGCCAAACGCGTACCCAACACTTGCACACGGTTGACATTTATCACATAAGAACGGGTCGCTTCTTGCGTTCAACAGCTCAGCTATGGAATGAAATAGTTTCCCTCAAGGCCTCTTGTGTTTATTTATTTATTTAATATCAATGGTATAAATATACCATAAACAATAATTACACCTCACAGTGAACTACAAACATAAGAATATAGCACAAATAATTTAAAAGGTAACTATTAAATGTGGCATTAGGTCATACAATGACATCAGAGAGTATATAAAGAATAAAAGTTCACGAAGGATATAAAAGTAAAAGATATGCATACATATAAAACATATAGTAAACTTAGGTTAAATTAATATTGATTGAAAAGATATGATAGTATAGTCTTCTTTTACTTACCTTCCGCGCAGTTAAATAGATCCGCTATATATGCGTGTCTATTACTAACTTCATGTAATCTAGGTACAAGCGAGTGTTTGTAATGCTCAGTCCTGGAGTTGTTATATTTAAACAGGATTTTGGAACTAGTTGCTCTCGTAGGTATATGAAATTGAATGAGGTCAATTACATCAGGACTGTCTATACTACCATTTATAATTTTGAATACAAATATCGAATCGGAAATAATTCTTCGGTCTGAGATAATTCGTAAATTTAGTTATTTCATCACGTAATTATAACTAATGGTTTCAATGGGAATACCGAGTTAATAATTTTTATGTTGAGTTAATTTAAAAATCGAATACATCACATACGATTAAACAGCACACCCGGTACGAGTCACGATGACAGGAAAAAACGAGGAAGCCGCAAATAATTATTTCTATTTGTTTTGCATTTTTCTATGAGCGTTACCTTCACATTCTTCACCCAACTTTAATGCGCATTACTTTAGTAAGAAAAATAAAAATAATATAATATAAATTCATTATGGGCTAAATGCAAGGGTTGTGCGATGCAGTGTAGTCTATATAAAACAGAATTGAAAGCGTCCAAAATAGATTTTGAAGATACCTAAACTTCCGGTTTTTTAGATTTCATGTTAGCAATGAAGACTAACTTACAGGCATTAACTTTCCGAAGAAATAAAGCGGATTCCGTATTGTTATTTAAGATCGCGCGCAACTTAGTTGATAGCACTGATCTTCTCGAACGCCTATTATTCCATATCCCAAATCGCAACAACCGACTTGTTTATATCCCTCAATGTAAAACTAATTCCAAACAAAACTCTTTTATCTACAGATCTACATACTCATTTAACTTAAATTATTACCACATCGACATTTTTAAATCAACTATACCTGATATTAAACTAAAATCCATTACACGACCCCTCTCAAACTAGATAACTTAAACTACCTTTCCATCTACTCTAGTCCTTTTTACCTTTATCCCACTCCTATGTTCCCCTCCACCCTCCCCTCCCCCGACTGACATAGTTTAAGCTAACTGGTGTAAAACTGTATATTGTCACACTTTACTCATAGTATTTTTCATCAGAAGTCTAAAATTTATAATTGGCATGATTTATTGTATTTATTGTTAGACATAAGTAAATTATGGATTTGCCGTTAATTTTTCCAAAAATAAATAATATAGAATAAAATAATAATAGGTTTGAGAGAAAGCTGCTTTACGCCTCTTTGTAGCATAAACAGAATTATTGAAGCTAATGGGCCTCATTTTAGCATAAACACAATTATTGAAGTTAATGGGCCTCATTGTAGCATAAACACAATTATTGAAGCTAATGGGCCTTATTGTAGCATAAACACAATTATTGAAGCAAATGGGCCTCATTGTAGCATAAACACAATTAAAGCTAATGGGCCTCATTGTAGCATAAATACAATTGTTGTAGCTAATGGGCCTCGTTGTACCATAAACGCAATTATTGAAGCTAATGGGCCTCATTGTAGCATAAACACAATTATTGAAGCTTATGGGCCTCATTGTAGCATAAACATAATAATTGAAGCTAATGGGCCTCATTGTAGCATAAACACAATTATTGAAGCTAATAGACCTCATTGTAGCATAAACACAATTATTGAAGCTAATGGGCCTCATTGTAGCATAAACACAATTATTGAAGCTAATAGACCTCATTGTAGCATAAACACAATTATTGAAGCTAATGGAACTTATTGTAGCATAAACACAATTATTGAAGCTAATGAGCCTCATTGTAGCATAAACACAATTATTGAAGCTAATAGACCTCATTGTAGCATAAACACAATTATTGAAGCTAATGGAACTTATTGTAGCATAAACACAATTATTGAAGCTAATGAGCCTTATTGTAGCATAAACACAATTATTGAAGCTAATGAGCCTCATTGTAGCATAAACACAATTATTGAAGCTAATAGACCTCATTGTAGCATAAACACAATTATTGAAGCTAATGGGCCTCATTGTAGCATAAACACAATTATTGAAGCTAATGACCTCATTGTAGCATAAACACAATTATTGAAGCTATTGAACTTATTGTAGCATAAACACAATTATTGAAGCTAATAGCCTCATTGTAGCATATGTAGCATAAACACAATTATTGAAGCTAATGGAACTCATTGTAGCATAAACACAATTATTGAAGCTAATAGACCTCATATTTGTAGCATAACTGTAGCATAAACACAATTGAAGCTAATGTAACTCATTGTAGCATAAACACAATTATTGAAGCTAATGGAACTCATTGTAGCATAAACACAATTATTGAAGCTAATGAGCCTCATTGTAGCATAAACACAATTATTGAAGCTAATGGAACTCATTGTAGCATAAACACAATTATTGAAGCTAATAGACCTTATTGTAGCATAAACACAATTATTGAAGCTAATGGAACTCATTGTAGCATAAACACAATTATTGAAGCTAATGGAACTCATTGTAGCATAAACACAATTATTGAAGCTAATAGACCTCATTGTAGCATAAACACAATTATTGAAGCTAATGGAACTCATTGTAGCATAAACACAATTATTGAAGCTAATGGACCTCATTGTAATTTTTAATCATTGAAGAATATAATATTAACAAATCTATTCAATCTATCTATCGTCAGATATCCACCATGAACGTTTTTTATTTTGTATACATAATATTGTTTACATAGTCCTCCATTAAATCCCATGTTATTCGCAGCTATCTCCATGATGATTACAAAGTTCTACCCGAATATATTTGGAAATGTAGTTTCTCGGATATACCTATCCGATTTTTATTTATATGGTACAAGTCTAGAAAGAATATTCAATTTATTTTAATAACCTATTGAAGCTTATAAACCTCACTGTGATATTTAATCATTGAAGAATATAATATTAACATATACTAAAAGAAACACGAAACCGAAAAAACACAGAAAATAAAAAGGTATAAGTCGTATCTGCGAATCGAACCCAGCTTGTAGAAAAGTCAATAGATATCCCATATAAATAAAAATCGGATAAGTATATCCTAAACACTACCTAGATTGTAATTGTAATCGTCATAAAGATAGCACCCAATAATATGGGATTTAATGCAGGGTAATATTGACAAGTCTTGAAGTTGCGGTATGATATCGATAAGGTTGGCGTAAAGCGAACTGGCCGAATTACCTCAATTGGTAGAGCGGTTTTCCCAGCAAGACAGAGGTCCTGGGTTCGATTCCTAGATCCCTTGTAACTGATACCTTTATTAATTGTTAATATTATCTTCTTCATTGGTATATATCGTATTGTGAAATTTGTGTGTACAGTGCCAGGCAAAAATTTCTCCCTCTTCCTGTGTCAACTGTGGTTAGAGGTGCATAAATGTGGAGATTATCTTCTCTACCCAGTGAGCGGGCTGCCTATTGCTACTGTAGGGCTTTTATTTATTTTGTACTTCAAAGAATTGTAAACTGTGTTTTATGTGCTAGCGGCACTTGCTGATTTCAATCTTATATTTAAGCCCGCTCACTAAGGTAAGGGGGGTATAAGATGGAATTTGAACGGAGACGGGGGGATCGGTGCTGGAGGTCCAGCGGTCGAGATTGGGGATAATTATCCACTTCAATGATTAAAAATAAATTTGTATTATGCAGACATATACATCAAAATAAAAGGTTTTTCAAGATCATAATAATAGCGTATGACACGGGAAGAGGGGAAAATGTTCCCTGCCACTTTACACAAACATTTTACAATACGATGTACATAAAAAATAAAAAAAAATAATAAGAAGAACAAATATGATATTCACATCCTTGGTTCCTCTTGTGGAGGTTTTTGGAGCATCAATTGGTTTGTAACGGGTCTTTTTACCACCCGATTGCAGCTTTTATTTCAACATTTCAGGAATTCAGTAACTTACCTCGGGAGTTAATAGCATTATGCCTCATTGTAGCATAAAATCAGTTTACTCTGCCTGGTGGCCGTGGTCAGTGGCCGAGTTGGCGTCGCGTCTGGGTCTCACTCAGGAGTCGTGAGTTCAATTCCTCGGCTGGCTGGTAGGAGACTGTCAGGTTATTCGTAACCCGGGAATGATTGTCTTTCTTTTAAAAAAATTAGATAAATTTAAAAAATGGATACGAAAATTTCGTTGCCATTGCAATACCCCGGTAGCCGTAACAATAATTGTCTATACGGGTTATTGTATTGGACTCTTATGGCATTCTCCTATGCTTGGGCCTTCTGATTGACTCACGGCTCACATATATACATCATATTGACCATGTAAACCCAAAGATTTCTCCGGTGACCGGTGTAATGTACAGATTACGTGGATTGCTTCCCACCTCTATACTATGATCATTGTACTATGCTATGATTCATTCCCACTCGGTCTACCTTTCCAGTACTTGGGGTTTCGCTACCAAGGAAATGATATCTGAGGTACAGATAATTCAAAACAGGGCCCTGCGTAGCATTTTTGGCTTTACCGGCGCGCATTAGTATTACCCTTTAACGGGGAGAGAGGGACGTCGGAGAGTTATTATTTATTAATTCAAAATAATGATTTAAAAAAAAAAAAAAAATTATATGAATACCTCACAAGAGTCCCAACTGCTCCCAACCGTCTGGAGGCAGTGAGACTATGGCATTCCCAATTGGAAAATGTTGTGAGGCTGAAGGTATTGGGGAGGGGAAGGAGAAGGGAAGAGGAAGGTTGGGAATACCTGGCTATTCAGATCTGGTCACCAAACACGGCTGAAAGCCATTTCAAGCAACGTTTCAATTCTGAATGGTGGTCTTTCACCAGGGCGATACTGAGAGTATCTTCCACTCTGGAACGTGCGCAAATATACTATATATTATTTTTAAATTAATTAATTGTGAAACAACACAAATTAATTAAATAAAATTAACTTGCGCACGCCGGGATTTGAACCCGCGACCTTCGGATTCGTAGTCGAGAGCCTTACCCCTCGACCATGGAGGCCGTCATGATAATATTATTTTGCCATACGATAAACATGGTGTTTTTAAAGAGAAAGATACTAATTACGTCTTTTTTTAATTTGCATGGGCTTAGCATTTATCAAAATAAAATCAGAAATATTACACATTTCTGATCGTTCTACGCATGTTTTACTAAAACATTTAAAAAGTTGAATATCCTTAAAAGATTCTGTGAAGGTTTTTCTTTAACATGCCGATAAGATATATTAAAAAAAGAACAGTGTGTAGTTTAATTTTTTCATAAACACTACGTAACTTTAATTTTTATTTTTGTAATTCGGATTACAAATTTTTGGTTAAGTTTATTTACAAAAACGAAACGATAAAGGATTAAAAATATTTTTCTCCTCTTTAAAAATTCATATTCACATTTTAAATAGTTTGTAAAACATGCAGTGGGACGGTCAGAAAAAAGTAATATTTCTGATGAGATTTTGATAAATGCTGAGCCTAAGTAAATTTATAAAATATCTAAAAAGTATTTTTCTATTTAAAAACATTATGTTTATCGTATTGCGTAATAATACTATCAATTCAATTTTTTTTAATTTTTATTTATTTATTTATTTTTTTAACTTATTGAAGTTTGTAAACCTCATTGTAATATTTAATTATTGAAGAAGATAATATTGACACATCCCAAATGAACCACGAAACCGAATTTTTTTATTTTTAAATTCTAATATTAATTTGTTATTTAATGTTTCATAATATTTTTTTATTGATTACTTACCTACTTTAATCATTTTTTGTTTATATTTTTAATTTGTCCATTCTTACATTATTGTGTTCTATGTTTATCATTTGTTTATACTTGACATTATTATTTTTTATTATTTTATATATTCCTGATGAAGAAAGAATTGCTTTCGAAACATGCTGATATGTGTATATTAATAAAGTGGTGAATACATGGTGCTTTGGGGTCACGGAAATGTTACAATTTTTACAGAATATTTTCATGCATGTTTAATAAAAATTCGTCGAGGAAATATCAACATTTCTCGGACCGTTTATTACATTTTAAATACTGCCTTGCCATCTATTGGAGAGTAGCCGTAGTAAAAAGAAGCTCTCTGCATATAATACAATTAATATTATAACTTCTATAATTTCCTAAAATAGAGCGAAGAAATCATTCGTAAATAATTACGGATAATTACACATGTAATTTTTTTGGGGTTTCGCCGTTATCTTGGATTTACGTATTCGGTGTCGCATGAAACATTCGCATTCGAAAGTAAGCCATTGTAATACGGAACAGAAAAATTGCGTTGTCGTGGGAACTGTGCAAGGTTAAGGTTAGATTTACGTTAGCGTCGTTAGCTGTAAAACAAGTCAATAGATCTCTCATATAAATAAAAATCGGGTAGGTATATCCGAGACTCTATCCAGATTACAATTGAGTTCTGGATGAAACTTTGCAATCATCATAAGGATAGCAGCCAATAATATGAGGTTTATAAAAATGGAGGATAATATTAACAAATCTTGAACATGAAGTATGTATCGGTGTAAATGGCGTAAATTGAACTGGTCTCATTAGCTAAGTTGGTTAAGCGGTTACCCCGGATAGGGAGAGGTCCTGGGTTCGAGTCCCAGATGCGACTGAAATCTTTTTAATTTGTGTTGTTTTTTCGGTTTCGTGGTTCATTTGGGATGTGTTAATATTATCTTCTTCAATGATTAAATATTACAATGAGGTTTACAAACTTCAATAAGTTATAAAAAATAAATTGAATAATATTAATTGTTTAAAATTTTGAAACTGTCAATTCATGGTGGAATTACATTTTTGAAATGAACTTTTTTGATTGAAACACCTTTGTAACTTTTTTCCATTTATTTTATTCTTTTTTTTCGACCGGACCGGTTTTACCCTATCACGGGCATTGTTAGACTATCACAATTCTAAGTATGTGCCACGGGAACTCAACCGCCTAATTAGTATGAACTAACAGTTGGTGAAATCGCGCGCTTTTTTGCGTCTTAATATTTAACGATATGGTCACACAATAGTGGCATATATGAATTAATATGTGACCACGCCGACTGCAACGCTACCTATATATGGCAGACGGGAAGGGCTTTCTCAACTAGATTCAAAGAACATATACGATGTTATTAAAATAAAAGAACTTCTTCAAAATTTGCGGAACATCTTTTAGTAAATAATCACGTCCCGCTTGACAACAACAAACCTAAATCCTTACATATAGAAAGAAAGGGTTTTAGATTAATTTTAATTGAACAATTTGAAATTAATAAACGAATGAATGATTCTAATAAAGCATTAATTAACGTAAGGAAAATTATATACTCACCACTTCCCAGTATGTTCACACTATCTAAACAATATAACATATTTAAATAAATCAATTAAGAAAACATTGTCAGTTAAATACGAGTAAACACATTATAAATGTGAAAACCTCACAGAATTCAGAATTTTAATTGTTTTCTAACCAAATCGGTTTTACCGATAATAAATCATTTTTTTTAAACCCGTCCAAATTGAAAAGGGGTGGGAGTAAATAAAATCAAATAAATAAGTCATCACAATGTGGATTAACCGATGAGTAATTGAAAATGGCCTTAACGCTGAAACAGCTGTTCCAATAATAAAAACCAAAAATATTTGCAGAACTTAATAATGACATTAAATTTGATTTACAGTTAATTAAAAAACAAAAAACACAAATTTTGAATTTGAGATATGATATCGATGAAGATGACACAAATTGACCTGGTCTCATTAGCTTGAGTCGGTTGAGCGTTTCCCCGGATGGGCAGAGGACCTGGGTTCGAGTCCCAGATGCGACTGAAATACTTTTTTTTTTTTTGATTTTACGGATTCTTTCGTAATCCTCTAACTAGCTGGGGCTTATACAAATAACCCTCATGTGTTCTGGCTAACTAGTACTCCGGCCACTTTGGCCTTATTACTATTACCATCTGATGGTTTTATTTAAATTGACTGAATTTATTAATTACATTTCATGACTTTTAGGGAAAAGATCTTAACTGGATAAAAAACCCTAAACAAAACTGGGAAAGACAAACATTTAGTTCTGAACTATTTACTGTTGTTTACTTTTAATTTTACTGAAGTTAAATATTTCATTTTTAATACTTTACATTTCAGGTATTTCAATACTTTACATTTCATTGTATTTCATCTATTTCATTTTTTCCCGTGTTAGTCTTCTTCTTCTTTGGTGAGTCCTCGTCTTCTAGTCCGGATGTGCGGAATTGCTCCGGACCCAAGCCGGGGGTGGCCGAACGCGGGTATCCGTGTGATCCGTGTGGAGGGTAAGCGGGTGGAGGGTAACCGCGTGGAGGGTAACCGCGTGGATACCCGCGCTGGGGGTGTCCGTATTGATGACGGTGGTGCCCATATCGGTGGTGCCCGCGCGTGGGTCGGGGCCGGGGGGCGCGTCTGGATCGGGGGGCGCGTCGGAGTCCGTGTCGTCTTCGGTGTCGGAGTCCTCGTAGAGCTCCAGAATAATGTGTTTCGGCATCCTGTGCTTGTAGCGGAACGGGAGATCGTCAGGTGAATTGTATGCGCCCAGCTCTTTCACAAGTGGATTTTCGGGATTTAGGGTGTTGTAAAATCTCGTCGTCAGTTGGTGAGAGTATTCTTCGAGTGTGGGAATTTCCTGTTGTTCTTGTAGGATCTTGAGGTTTGTGTACATAGGTGTATTGTACGTAATCTTTATACATTTGTTCTGAAGAGTTTGAATTTTCTTGTATGTAGATTTGGATATGTTACTCCACACTGGAATGGAATAAGTTAGAACTGGGCGGATTTGACTCTGGTATAGTAAGAGTTTCTTCTTCTCAGCTAGTGGGCTTCTCCGATTGAAGATGGGGCTGATTGCTCCTATAGCTTGCTGCGCTTTGTTTCTGGCGTTTTCGATGTGGCTTTTCCAGTTTAGGCGGCTGTCCATGGTGAGGCCTAGGTATTTCACTTCGGGTTTCCAATCTAGTTGAGTTCCGCTCATGGTGATTTTCTCGTTCGGTGTCTTGTTTTTCAGCCTACGTGTGAAGGTGATGGCTTCGGTTTTGGCCTCGTTGAGTTTGAGGCGCCATTTTTTGTAGTAGTCTCCGATGGTGTTGAGACCCTCTTGTAGGTATTTCACGGCCAATCTGGGCGCTACGGATGACGCGTATAGGCCCATGTCATCGGCGTACGTGGCTTTCTTGCACCGGTTGAGAGGGGGAACATCGTAGGTGTAGAGATTGAAGAGATGGGGCCCGAGTAGACTTCCTTGCGGCACGCCCTTGGGTACTTCTCGTGATGTTGATGTGATCTCCCTCACTTTGACGTTGAAAGTTCGGTTCTTCAGATAGGCTTGTATTATTCGGATGATGTACGTGGGTGTTTTGGTGATGTACAGTTTGTGAATCAGCCCGTCCATCCATACTGTGTCGAAAGCTTTTTCGAGGTCTAGTAGAGCCATGGTGGTGTATTGGTTCACGTTGAAAGCTCTCGAAATGTGCTCCGTGACGCGCGTGAGCTGGTGGACTGTCGAATGTTTCTTTCTGAAACCGAACTGTTCGTCAGGTAGAGTCTTGTTGTTGACGTGGTGGGGGAGGTACCGGTTGAGGATGACTTGCTCGAGTACCTTGCTGAGCGTAGGCAGCAAGCTGATGGGGCGGTATGAAGTCGGATTCGATCGATCTTTTTTCGCTTTGTGGAAAGGTAGGACGCAGGCGTTTTTCCATGAGGCGGGAAAATGGCCCAGCAGTAGGCAGGCGTTGAAGATCTTCGTCAGGTAGATGATAGCTCTCTGCGGAAGGTGTTTGAGGAGCGTGTTGGTGATTTGGTCTTCGCCCGGTGCCTTGTTTGGTTTGAGGTACCTGATGATGTGGGCCACTTCTTTCGGTGAAGCGAGCCTGATGTCGTCCACATCGGTTTGGGGAAGCAAATGTAGCTCTGCTAGTGTGCTGTCTACCATGCTGGTTACTGCCGGGTCGCTCATGCCGTCCGTTGTAGCGTAAGCTTTCTCGAATCCGTCGGCCAGGGTGTTGGATTTTTCTTCGTCCGAGAGTGCCAGGTTCGAGGAGTTGATCTGTTTGAGGGGCGGGATGCTGTTATCTTGATAGCGCAGGGCCTTTGCCATTTTCCAGAGTGAGTTGTCTTGGGTGGTGAGAGACGTGATTTTTTCTGACCACAGAGTATTTTTCAACTTCGCGATCTCTTCCTTGATTTCTCTGCCGAGAGCGTTGACGGCTACTTTGAAGCAGGTTTCTCGGGTGTTCTGGTGGATTCGGCGAAGTCTATTTTTTTCGGTGATCAGAAATTTGATGTGCGGTGTGAGCTTCACGGTGAAGGGTTGGATTTTCTTCACGGGGATGCACTTATCGCGGGCTGTTTGGATGTTTTTTGTCAGCGAGTTGACCGCTTCGTCAATGCGCGCCGGCGTAGTGAGAGTCTCAGATGTTAGGTAGATTTGCTCGTTGATCCCCTCCTTGAAGTTTTTCCAATCGGCTTTTCGGAGATCGAGTTGAGTTCTGGTTTTTCTCGTGATGTTGCCGCCGATTGTGAAGCTCACCGGAAAATGGTCGGATGATAGTTTGTCTAATGTCATCAGTGGAGATATGTGTGGTATGTTTTTCACCAGCGCGATATCGAGAGTGCTCGGGTATTTCATCCTCGGGTTGTATAGGGTCGGCTTGTCCGGTGCGAGCACTACGTAGTCGTGATTCTCGAGGTGTTTGAAGAGAATATTTCCGTTTTTATTGGATCTGAAGTTATTCCAATGTCGGTGTTTGGAGTTTAGATCACCTCCTACGAGTACTCTTGTACCTAGCGCGAGTAATTTGTTGAGGTCGCCTCTCGTGATATTCGCTGAGTTCGACGGGCAGTATGCCGAGATGATTGTAGTCGGTAGGTGGTTTATCTCGACTCTGATGACAGTAGCTTCCATGTTTTCCATAGCAGGTGTTGGTAGTCTCGTTATCTGGAGTCCTTGGCGTGTGAGGATGGCTGTTCCGCCCGCTGCGCGTGCCCTTCTGTCCTCAGGTAGTGGTCTGTCGTTTCTGTAGACGTCGTAGCCTGGCACTCTGAGTCTGGTTTTTTCGGAGAGATGAGTTTCGCTGAGAAGAATGATGTCGATCTCGAGACTGTTGGTCAGGTCTAGCAGCTCGTCGGTTTTGTTCTGGATGCTGCGTGCGTTCCACATGAGTATCTTCAGCACGGATGCGTCCTTATCCATTGATGGTGTCGTTGAGGAGTTCCATGAGGATAATCAGCTTCTCTGCTTTGGATTTGCAGGAAGCCAGTCTGCTGCGCACTCGGATGAGGCCGTGCAGCAGAGCCATGATGTCATCATCATCGCTGTTGGTGGTCGGTTCCGGTTCGGGTCGGTGGCGTGGTTCGGCCGGTGGAGGAGGCGGGGTGGAGCCGCTGGTGACGTTGGCCCAGGATCGCCGGTCGTCAGCTCTGACGGTGGGTGGTGGGGGTCGTGCCTCTGTTGCCCTGTTCAGGGGCGTGGTGTGGCGCGTCGTCGATCTGCGCTGGAGGGCAGAAACGTACTGTACCCTCTTGGGGCACTCTCGGTAGTTGGCCGGGTGTGGGCCTCCGCAGTTGCAGCACGCGGCGGGCTCGTCCCTGGTCTTCTTGGGGCACTCGGATGAAGCGTGCTCCAGCAGGCATTTGACACAGCGTGCCGTGTGGGAGCAGTTGCTCGACCCGTGGCCGAACCCCTGGCATCGGTAGCACTGGGTGCCGTGCTGCAGGTGCTTGCTGCGGTACTTTTGCAGCCTGATCCTGCAGTGGCACAGGTATAGGACGGAGGTCCTTAGTCTCCCCATATCCACTTCCTTGTTGAAGTGGGCCAGGAAGAGCGGGTACTCGGAGGATGTTGTCGTCATCCTGACGACCTTGGTGGCGGGGAAGCCCTGGCTCTCGAGGTCTTCCATGATGTGTTCGATCTCCACATCGGGCAGGCCTTTGATGACCGTCTTCTTGGTCTTGTCGGCTTCCGACGTAAAGGTGTGGAAGCTCGTGGCTTCCGCTCGTAGGCCGTTGGTGAGGGCTTGATGGTCTTTCATGGAGCGCACGAGGATGTTGGCCGTGCCGCCCCTGTTGTACCGGATGTTAAAGTCGTTTCCGGGTCCGAGGTGTGTCTTGATGTTCGCCGTTATCTGTTGGTGGGTCTTGGCGCCCAGGGTCATCACCACTGGGGGCACGCGGCTCCTCCTGGCGGGTTCACCTGTGGAGGGAGAAGTGTTATTAAAATTGGCACGTTTTGTGCGCGGCGCGCCGCCGCCCTCGCTCACCTCAGGTAGGCCGGTGAACCGGTTGTCACACCGGACAGTCGCGTTCTCGGCAGTTGGTGAATGGGGCCGCTTGATCGGGTTGGTCGGGTGGCGCCAGCCGTCGCTTAGTGGTAGGGGAGGGAAGGTTTCCATGGCCACCGCGGGCCTCGATGGGGGCTTGTAGGTGGAGGCCGGGCCTGGTGGGGGGCGGTGGGGGGCAGATGAGGGCCCCGCCGTGGGCTCCTGCTCGGATGCGGGCTGCGGCATTGCAGCTTCTGGGAGGGGAAAGGTGACAATAATGTGTCCGGTTTTGGTTCTTCTCCGGAACTGTCTGGCGTCGGCGTTAGGCAGGAGGCGATACAGAGCCGACTGCCTGTACCTAGCCTTCAGTGGGGGGCTAGATCGGGGGTTGATGGTGGGTGGTGCCAGTCTGTAACAAAAAGAGATCAATTAATTTTGTACTCTGTTTGCCTTAAAAAAGGCAGTTTTTACGGGCGAGGCCCGCAAGCCGGATGAAATTTTTGGGTCACCGAAATGACGCGAGACCGTGTTGCCAGCCCGGCAAGCCGGACGAAAAATGTTGGTCACCGAAATGGCGCGGTACCGTATTGCCGACCTTCCACGAGCAACACAAACAACACAGAAACACACGTCAGTTCGCACTGGATCCAAAAACCCGACTCCCACACGAGCGTTTTTCGTGTGTACACAGGTATACTCGTATAAACACGCTTACAGGGTACTGTTCGGCCTCTCTTGACGATGCAGCGCCCCGCAGATGTTCAAAGACGGAAGGGTGCATGGATTACATTGGCATTACCTCAATTGGCACGAAATTCTCTGCGACCTACCTCTCACTGCGACTTACCTGTCACTGTGACAAACCTCCGACCATCCTCACAAACCCTGCAAACCACCTCGTCCTCACCTGACCCTGCACCTCAACCTGACATCCGCTACAAACCTCTGCTAACGACCTACCCGACCACACATCCTGCTACACCACCCGTCCTTGTACCCCAACTAACAACATGGAACCCTACTTGCTGGAGCTCGAGAAATTAGACCCTCCGATCGAAGCCATCAAAAAATTCCTCGAACTTAAAAAAACTCCGTCCGAAACTCCCATCACTGCAAGACGCAGAAAGGTAACATACTACCTGGACGGAGTAAACCCCTCCAGCTCCGAATTCCTCCCAAGATCCTCCACCACTCCCGAGAAACCATCAAAACCGATACCACCCACCACCACGACCTCAGCTACACCACTGACTCCGCCCGCCCACCGATCCGCCGAACAGACCCAAGCTATGTACACGGATATACCGACCACCCCCACCAAACCCTCCACCCGCCCATCGACCTCAGCAGCATCCGACTTCCCCCCTCTCTGGACAACCGCCTCCGCATCCAACAAAAAAAGAAAAGCCTCCACCTCTCCTCGCACCTCCTCTCCAACACCGACCCAAAACCGCTTCACTCCCCTGACCCCCGCTCCAAGTACCATCTCAGATACCATCACGACAGACGATAACAACGAAGAATCCACCGCACCTGCCCCAGTCCGCCCCCGCCCTACCAAGATCCCTCCTATCATCATCACCTCGCCTGATAACTGGAACACCCTGAGACGGAAGCTGGAGTTTGCAGGTGTTAAAATCGCACACGCAAAGGCCATTCCGACCGGAGTGGTATTACATACCGAGAACTCATCCAGCTTCCGTCTCGCGACAAAAATGTTGGAAGAAATTACAACGCCTTTCCATACCTTCGAACTGAGCGAAGATAAAACCACCAAGGCAGTAATCCGCGGTGTTCCCACGTCCATCTCAGAAGATGAAATCTTGGAGGAACTCAAGGACTTAAATCTTCCAGTCATCACCGTCTCTCGGATGAGATCAGGACCAAATAGGACGAATGTCCCCATGGTCCTGGTCCAACTCTCTCATGGCGAAGAAGGAAGGAAGATTTTTAATCTAACGTCACTCTTCCACCTAAAAATCAAGATCGAATATTTGGACCACAAAAAATCCCCTACACAGTGCCACAGATGCCAACGCTTCGGCCACTCGGCTAAAGGCTGCCACCTCCCACCTCGCTGCGTCAAGTGCGCGGGAAATCATTTCACCGCGGCCTGCAACAAAAAGAGGGAAGACGGACCGGCCACTTGCGTGAACTGCACCGGCCCTCATCCAGCAAACTACAAAGAATGCCCAAAACGACCCGCTGACCCGATCCCTCTCTCCCGACGAACACAGGTACCTCCCCAAGTTACCTTCACCTCCCACCCTACCACACCTTCCCTATCCTACGCGAGGGCCTTAAACCCTAGTGTTCCCGAAATCCCTACCCCATCCCCCACCTCCCCTCCCCCTCACACTCCCACCACCCCCCCCCAACCCACACCATCCACATCTCAACCCTCTCCCCCCCCTCCCAGCCCCTCAGGCCCTTTCAATATTTTTGAGTTCCTCAAAAACATAAATTTCACCAAGGTCGGTGAAGTTTTCACCGACCTCATCAATAAATTTAAATCTGCCACTTCACCGGCAGATTATATCTCCATCATGTTCTCAGCAGCCCCCCAAATCATCTCAATTTTCACTAATTAAAATGGCTAACTCGACTACCTCGCCCTCCGCGCTGCGCATCGCATTTTGGAATGCAAACGGTATATTAAAAAACCTACACGAAGTTCGCATATTCACCAACACACACAACATAGACATTTTGCTCATTAATGAAACACATTTAAACCCATCACACTCACCAAAAATCGCTAATTACACGCTGTACAGAAATGATAGATTACACTCACGAGGTGGTGGCACAGCCATCTTCGTGAAAACTAAAATCGCACACACTCGCAATACCACACCCACACTTTCTACAATAGAAAGCACATCAATCACAATACACACAAAACACTCCGGTCCGCTGAGAATTAATTCAATTTATAATCCACCTCAAAAGAGATTACAAAACTCGGATCTTGATTTACTTCTCAGCGGACAAATACCTACTATTCTAGCGGGTGATTTCAACGCGAAACACACCTCCTGGAATAGTAGGCGTGCAAACGTAAACGGGCGTATTTTACACAAATACATATCAAACCACTCAGACATCATCGCAGACGGTCCCATGTCACCTACACACTTTCCAGGACGAGGACTCACGTCTGACGTCCTGGATATCGCAATATTCTACAAATCTCCTTGGACGTACTGTATCGAAACCATTAACGATCTGTCCTCAGACCACAACCCCGTGTTGCTCACAGTCAATGAATTCATCGAACCCCCCCCCACCAAAGCCAGAGAGAAGACTGACTGGACATATTTCTCGCACAGAGTCGGGGAAAAATTATCCATCACTCACACCATCAAAAATACAAAAGATCTAGACATAGCGGTTGACAACTTCGCCGAGACAATTACGTCCTCGCTAAAAGATGCTTCCAAACCCCTGCCCGAGCGCTCTCCTCTGACTCTCAGAGGGGACCTCCCAAAAAATATAAAAGATCTCATCTCTCTCAAAAATAATCTCCGCCGCCACTGGCAAAAAAATCGTGTCCGTAGAATCAAAACCACCATCAACAGACTTCAAGCCCTCATAAGAAAAAAACTCTATGAGCACTCAAATGACACTTGGAACAAAAAACTTCAAGAGATAAATCCACAAGATGGCTCCTTGTGGAAATTATCCAAAGCCCTCAAATCTACCCCTGTACCAAACCACCCCATTCACTCCGAAAACGGTCTCGTTTTCGATGATCAAGACAAATCGGAGGCGTTCGCCGACAGTCTTGAAAAACAATTCAGCCCCAGCTTCAAACACGCCAACCTCGACCACATTGCAAACGTCAACCGCAGAGTAAATAGCATATTAAATTCCTTACCCCCCGAAAATATCCACTTCACCACCCCTGCCGAAGTAATCCGGGCTATAAAAGCCCGGAAAAACAAAAAAGCTCCCGGCCCCGATGGGATCACAAACTTCGCTCTTAAAGCTCTCCCCCAAAAAGGAATACTAGCAATAGTAAATCTAATCAACGCCGCCCTCCGATTACGCTATTTCCCCAAAAGTTGGAAACATGCTCACGTAATCGTTCTTCCCAAACAAGGAAAAGATCCACTCTTTTGCGAGAACCACCGACCGATCAGTCTTCTCTCAAACATTGGGAAAATTTTTGAAAAAATTCTACTCACCCGGCTCCTAAAGCACATTGACGAAGTCTCAACCCTACCCGAAGAGCAACACGGATTCAGATCACAACACTCCACCCTTCACCAACTCCTGAGAGTCTCCGAAATCATCATCGGAGGCTTCAACACCTTTCGGTCTACTGGCGCCATTTTCCTGGACATAGCCAAAGCCTTCGACAAAGTATGGACTAACGGCCTGCTTCTCAAACTCCACGACACCGGCATCGACCCCCAACTGTTCGGTGTCCTAAAATCATTTCTACGCCGCCGTACTTTCCAAGTGAAATACCGCGGCGCTCTCTCCAAAATACGATTCATGACGGCAGGGGTCCCCCAGGGGTCCCTACTGTCCCCCACCCTCTTCAACGTCTACACACACGACATACCCCTCACAGAAAACCACAATTCATACAAAGCTCTGTATGCAGATGACACCACCGTTATGGTTCAGTACAGTTCGCCCAAGATGATTACACATCGCCTACAACTAAACATCAACAAACTCCAAGATTGGTATGACGAATGGCGCATAGACGTGAATCCCACAAAGAGCGTAGCGGTCTTCTTTTCCCGTAAGAGAGGCCGCTCCGGTCCCAGTGGGAACGTCACGTTGCACGGCCAGGTCATACCGTGGAAAAACAGTGCCAATTATCTTGGAGTTACACTGGATAAAAGACTCACATGGATACCACACATCAAAAATACACTCACAAAAGCCCGGAAAATTTCCGGTGCTTTACACCCACTATTACAACATCACTCAAAAACCTCACTCAGAAACAAACTACTCATATACAAATCACAAATACGTCCCGTTTTAACTTACGCCTCAGCCATATGGGCCACTGCCAACACAAAGCGACTCGAACAATTCCAAAATGTCATGCTCAGAAGATGCACCAAAAGTCCTTGGTTCGTCAGAAATAGCATAATCAACACAGGCACGAAAATCCCCCCCCTGAGGAAACACATAGTCGATTTAGCCAAATCTTTTTTCTCAAAACTTGCTTCAAATCCAAACCCAAGCATCAATTGTCTCGGGCAAATAAGACCCGACGACAACCCAACCTTCCCCCTCCCGATCTCCATAACACTCCCCCCTTGATGTGTGGGCTCTAATAAAAAAATTACAAAGAGCAACCAAAAATACAAAAAAAAATAGTATTAGAAGTTATGCAAAAAGAAGCCAATCCACCCGGCATGCAAAAAACATCCAACACTTCAAAAAAAAAAAAAAAAAATCAATCAATAAAATACCATATCTAAAGCCCTATAAGTTGCCATAGGCAGCCCACACATCGGGTAGAAAAAAACCATCCTCCAGGTAACCATCACCCTCAGTTCGCGAGAGAGAGAGATTAGATTCTCTGAAACTCGCCCGCAACAATATGATAAAATGGATTCTCTGCTTTGATGCGCCACAGAGTAGCCGGGACGAGTCAGCGCTACCGGAGATCGGAAAACACTCTTGTAAAGGCTATCGCCCAGCGGCAGGGCTCGCCCTTTCACCACAGTTGGAGAATTTCCCTTCAGTCACCGTAGCATAAGTGCTAAATATGTTAATCTCTTTATTTTTATTTTATTTTGTTTTTTTATTTTATCTTATGCTATTTTTTTATATTATATTTCCAGATCATGTAATTTATTCAGATGTAATTTTATATGGCAGAGTATTGCACTCACCGCTTTGTTCAGCTGAAATAAATAAATAATTATTGTTTACGATATTATGACAGTTCAGATTTGCAGTCTTGCTCAGGAACGATGACAAGTTACCGAAATTATCGATAAAACCTTCATCAATGTTCTGTGATAGGGAAAATTTAGAATGCGAGCAATTCATACAAACACATTGCCATCTTTTGGCATAGTCGAATGTTGTTGAACGAATTTATCAACGACCTACGGGCTCTTATTACGTCATACGAAGAAGCGACTCACTGTCCCATTTAAAAATCGAGTGACAGCTGTCAGTTGTGTACAGGTGACGCTCTCAGAAGCATTGACATATCAGAGCCAAAAGCCAACAATTTTTTTTAATAATAATGACAATCGGTGATAAGAACGAAGTGGATATGAAAGAAAGCAAAAAAA